>VZTJ01003253.1:1418834-1482585 GCA_013397795.1 Orthonyx spaldingii | reverse complement strand
GTGCGGGGGCGGGGCCCCTGGTGGAGGGGCGGGGCCCCGGGAGGGAGGCGGTGGCGGGAGGGGCTGAGGGGGAGCCCGGGAAGGGCTGAGGGCAGAGCCCTGCGTTCTGCGGGTGCCGGGCCGGGAAGCAGCGCTGGTGGAGCGGCGAAAGGCCTCAGCTGCTCTCAGTCCGGCAGGAGGGGGCTGTGGGGGCTCTGGAGAGGCGGCACCTCCGTGCTCGCTCTGTCAGCCCCGCGTGCCTCTCGTGGCGAGGGTTCCGATGGGCACCCAGGGGCGCCGCTCTGAGGGGCCGCTGAGGCGGGACCGGGGCTGCTCCTGCCGGCAGTGTTTAAAGGCGCTCGACAGAATTGCAGCCGAAGCATCCAGCGTGCTGAGGTGTCACAGTTAACAGGGGTTGCACTGCTCAGCCTATGTGCAGCCTCTGGGAGGAAATTAAACTAGTTTAGAGGGGTTTATAGTATTTCAACACTGAACAGAGCTTATTCTTTATTGAGAGGTGAGCCTATGAAGTCATTGCTGGTACAAGGAGTACAAAGTGTATTTTATTTCATAAATGCTGCGATCATTTCATTGCAAGGAGATCCGGAGCCTTCAGGTTCATACCCAAAAGTCATGGACTGAGGTTTCATTTTGCTTTATCTGGTTTAATTTTTTAATGAAAATAGGGTAGGGTCTTGTATAGTTTTTCTCCAAAAAAGGGCCTTAAAGCTCATCTCATTCCATCCCCTTCCCTGGGAAGGAACACCTTCCACTGTCCCAGCTTGCTCCAAGCCCCAATGTCCAGCCTGGCCTTGGACACTTCCAGGGATCCAGGGGCAGCCGCAGCTGCTCTGGGCACCCTGTGCCAGGGCCTCCCCACCCTCACAGAAAAGATTTTCTTTGCAGCTTGACAGGACTAACATTATTGATACCACTTTTTTTTTTTTTACTAACACAAATGGCTTATAATGACACACAGTAACTCAGGGATATAAGTGAAGAGGCATAAGTTTGATGCTGATTTTGATTTTAAAGCATTCTTAATTTTGAAAATAACATATAAAACCCTCTCTTTTTTTGTCTTCTTACTTTCTGCATAGTTTTCTTTTCTGTCTTTTGCCTGATCAGTCTATATATAAGGTTTTTAGGACTGTTTCCTGTTGTTTATGCAGGAGTCTGCCTCTGTGAGGTGTTGCCTTAATTGGTTTTTAGATACTGTCATGAGTAACTCAGATAAATAATACAAGTAAGGGTTGGAGTTTGTCACTGCTTTTCTTTACTCTTCAGCTTTGAGCTTTTCACTCTTGTGTTGTGTCTGAAACAAATTTAGTCCTTGTCTGATATTTTCTCCCTCTTTGAAGTAAATGTCTTCAAAATAAGCCCCCTCACTTTCCATTTTCTTCAATGACTTATGTTTGTGAACTGTTGTCCTGTGTGAGCGAGACATATCTTAGCGATCCTTTTGTAAAGTGTTCTGCAAATTAATGGTGGAACACGAATGTGTGATGGGAGGACCCAGGAAAGCACAGCCAATATTGTGTGGTGAAGGTGAACTCTCACAGTGGATGTCCCAGAAAAGTTCTGAATATCTTCTGCCTTCACCACCTTGCTGGATCTTATGAATTTGTGCATGAGATCTGTTCATTTACCACCTAAGGTGATAATTCAAGTTGATCTCGAACACAGAAGTAAGTGTGTTGAGGTAATTTTACTGTATTAGGTATTCATTTAGGAAGAAATAAAACTCAAGGATAGGAACAATAACTATACAACATATTCAGAGGGATTTCTGAAGAAATTTTATGATGTTTCAAGTCGTAAATTTCCACCTTAAATAGAATTCCGAATAGATTCTGCAAATGAAGAGGGAATTTATTGCCTGAAATATCAGATTTATTCTTAACATCCAAAATGTGGAGTATGAGGAAGGATGGGGGCAGGGCTCTTGGTTCTATCAGGTGAGGAACATGCTGTAACATTTTGGAGTTTTCAGGTCAGCTGTTGCTGAATATGTCTTTAAAAATACCACACCAGAGGGAATTGCAGATCACTCCTGCAGGCAACTTCATGCTCTTAAATTTTAGCTTCTTTTCTGAAGGAAACGCTTCCTGATGGTGGGAGAAGTGATGAGTCAGGGTAGCACATCTTGGTCCACCTCTAATCATTTGTGCCTTTGGGAAGCCATTTTGTCAATACCTGCTTCAGCTGCAGTTAAAAAAATCAGGTGGTAAAAACAAAGGTGTAATTCTCAATGTTTGATATTATTTTAGACACTTGTGAAGATTATAGGCTATAACAAAAAATGCCTCATATACTGCCATTTACAGTTGCATTGTTTTCTAATATTCCGCTAAAAAGAAGTAGAATATTTGGTCTGATGACAAGTGCAGGTGTAATTGATACATAGATGGGAAGATCTTTAGAATTTCTTACTGATTGGAAGACTGAACTGTTTTCTTCCTTTGGTAAGAAAGGGCAAATATATTATTTAAATAAAAGCCAACTACAGATGGATAGCTGCAGGATTCTGCCTGGAATTCTACCTCATTGATTATGCCAGACTTAGAGGTGGGAATCCAAAAAGCATGCAAAGTATGGAAAAAAGTATGACAATTCCTATAAGCAACTTAAGTTGCACTCCTAACTTCACCATAGATACAGGTAATGAGTTTGTTGGTTTTAATTAAGAGGTCTGGTTAGAAAGCATGTTAAAACTGCTCTGACAAGATAAATATTAGAGATGGGCATCACTCTTAATGTAGGTTAAAAAGAAACCCTGATATTCTTAAGGGTTTGTTTTTTTTTTCTGAGAAGATGGGTTATCTGTCTGGCCATTTACATACTGGATAGAAAATTGTGAGGGCTTAGGTGCTCACACTTTATGCAGAGATTTGAATTCTTTTTAAGCTACAGCAAATATTCCAGTGATGTGATTGAAAGATACCTTGCGTTGACATGGGGGGAAAGACTCTTTTTTTTTTTTTTTTTTTTTAACCTTTCCTGAATATGTTTAAGTGTTTTCATTGGCTCTTAACAAGTTTTACACTTTGTTTTTAAATTAATCTGTAATTTTCAACTTCGTAATCGCTGTGCTCTTGAGGTCAACCCACCTTGAGCCTGTGTGCAGCAAAAATCAAAACTTATCCTTTGGCTTCCATGTTTTTTGAGAGCTGTTGCCAGTTCCAGCCTCGGTGGAGCAATGAATGTTGCCAGTTCAGAGGAAAATTTGCAGCTGAAATTTTCTGCCTGTTTTTGCTGGCACCTATCACAAAAGAATTCAGGTTCTAGTAGCTTTAGCAATGTAGAGAAAGATTTGATCCAATTTCCACATCTTTAGAAGTAGCCTCTAGTAATAGTCATCTTTGAGTTTGTTAATTCCAGCAAATGAATTTTGGTGTTGGTGATATATTGGAACTGTGAACTTCTTCCCAGCATGGCAATCCTTCATTTTAATGTCTCACTGAGACAGTTTTGTGCAGCTGAATTTGCATTTTCAAAATTAGTTTAGTAATGGTAGCATTAACTCTAAAAATATGGGGGGTTTTACATTTTCTAGTTGCTTGCTAAGTTCAGTAACAGCAAAATATTTTATTTATAGGTAACTTAGAAGAGAAATGCCCAGTGGTGCTTCTGTTTCTCTTACTGGATGAAAATATCTTGGAAGCTAATTTGCAGTGAACAATCAGTGAAGCCACACAGCATTTTCTGGAATATTGCATGATCTCATCATGAAGATCTCTCTCCTGCAGCAGATGTATAAGGACGTCCTGGCAGGCATTCCCCTAGCAAGGGAAAGCCATCATTATTCCTCTTTAATTAATCTGTGTGTTGAGCAGCCACCAGAAGGAGATGAATCCTGTCATCAGCAGCCTCTGCCACCTACTGCTGGTGGCGTTGGGAGCCGTGAGGACACTGACATGTCAGATGTTGTCCCTGCAACAGATGATTTATCCCACAGCTTTGCAAACATGAGCTCCTCGTTCTGCCCACGAGAGGTGATGCTGCTCCAGTTAACCTTGATCAAGATGATGGTGGCAAAAGCAGAGTCCCAGGAAATTGAACCCCACGTGAGACAGAAGTACTGTGAAATCTTTGTTCTTCTCCTGAAGGAGGCAAAAATTGACTCGAAATTGGTAAGCTTTTGTAAACTTCTGAAAGATTTTTTTTTATGAAAAGAGGAAAAGTAAAATGGAATGTGCCTTAGGTGTTTTTCCTTTTTACCTGTCTCCAGATTCACCTGCTTGGCTGTTCTGATCAGCTGTTATCTCACATGGCCTCACAAAGTTTAGCATCTCTTGTGTATTTCCAGCTGAAGGAAGAGGTGAGTGTGGCATCACTTCACAGGTCCAAAAAATGCCTTAGTGCACCTGTGCTTGCAGGTTGTTCCATTGGACTCTACAGCCAAGTTTTTATAGTGTTTATATTTTCCAAGAAACTTTGTCAGCCATGTTAGGAGGAGCCTGGAGTATGGAAAGCAAGGAGATCTGATGTGTAACAGAAGTGTGGAATGTCTTTGATAAAATTCCAAATTTTTATATACAAACTCTTTTAAGGTAGAATGGCTATAGATGACAAGAAATATTCTCTTTAAGATTGCAATGCAGGTATTTTAAAAAAGCCATGATCTAGACTATCAGTATTTTCACAGTTCCTTGGTATCTGTTGGGTGATGCAGTAGATAAAAATAAGTAATAACCTCTTGTAAGTTAATCAAATGCTTTGCTGTATCTTCTTGTTTGAATATCCCAATTACTTGAGGTTTTTTTCATTTGCTATGTATTTAGTGAATATGTATTGCAGTCTCCATAGTAGCATCCTGAAAACAGATTTATTTCATAATTAGGTTTGTAATATTTCTTGCCAAGTTGTCTGGGAATTATGAATTCAGATCTGGTCTGTCTACAGCATTATCTGATTTTGGGTGGGTCATATGACATTAGGAGGTTTGGTTTTCCATTTTTGGAACATACAGATAATTTCTATTGCACACATTTGTTGCTTCATGTTTGTAATTAAATACCTAATTAATGGCCCAGGACAGAGATTGTTTCTACCTGTGTTTTGTCTGTGCCTACATTTGAATCTTTTTAACGTACACTTTAAAATCATTGTATTATGATTTAATGCAATTTGCATAACAACCGAAAGCATACGTGATTGGGTTTTGAATTATTTTTCTTAGGACGCCTTAAACGTCACATGGCTGAGCTTTAGCCTGGAAGCTGTGCTGGGATTCCCCGGGAATTCCGGGCTGGCCGGGTGCCTGTGGACTCTGGCCGGGGTTCTCAGGGAGACGCTGAAGGACGCGCCCGGACCCAGAGCAGGTACCGGGGCTGCGGAGGCGGTGCCGGCACGCGGGACCCACCAGGGGGAGCGACTCGCCTGGAATTCCTCGGGAATTGTCTGGCTCCAGGACACCTATTCCCTTGCTCATGCAGGGACGGAACGAAGTGCTGTTCAAATGTAGTGGCTTAAACGTATTTATATTCTGAAAGTAGTCAGAACACCGATTTATGTCCTATTGACTGATTTATCTGTTACACTGCAGGTCACTAATGCGCTTCTTGTTGCCACAGGTGTTCTGAAGAAGTTGTTGCCTCCTCTGGATGCGGTGCTGGAGGGGTTTTATAATGCCATCCTGCTCCATCATTTTGACAGTCACCACTACACTTCACCTTATTCTGAAGCTACAAGCAATCTGATCAGTTTTGTAGATCTCCTTGAAGCACTTTTGGCTTCAAGAATTGAACTGGAATTGCCGCTCAGGTGCCAGAGAATTTTGTTTTTGAAAGTTTCTTATGTCCTCAACCTTATTAGCTCATCAATTCCCTATGTAATCAAGAAGAAATTAATTTTGCTCCTTAAAAAATGTGTCCTTTACAAGTCTAGAGAAGATGCTAAAAATGGATCACTGTTTTTACAAACCCCCTCTTTATGTGAGGATATGCTTGCACTGAGTAATGCTGTCCTGCAGGTTGTGAATTTGACTTGGCTTAATCAGATCCCACTCGGTGGAAAGTGCAGCTACTTTGGAGGCAGTGAAGCTGCTCCTGGAGATGATTCTCAAGGTGGTTCTGACCAAACTGTTCTCAGAGCCTTAAGTCTGGTTGTGCTTAAAGCACTGGAATTCAAGATGCACAACTCTGCGACAGAAGCAGAAATCAAAGGTAACAGTCAACTTCAGTTCTGTTCATTAAGCAGCAAGAGTTTTAAAGCTTTCAGGTTTTGTAGTCACAGCTCATTAAGACTGTAAATAGATTTCAGCTGAATTAGTGGTGGTGGGAGGGAGGAAAGAGAAGACCCACCCAAGAAACTGCTGTGTCCTGCCTAATTAGTTGTCTCCTTGCATTTTATCAAATCCTTAGCCGTGCAGTATGTTGGGCTTGAAACAGCTGCATTTGGGATTGAAAATTTTTCCTTTTAAGAACATTAAACCATCTTGGGAATACCAGGCTCTTCGCCAGCTGGAAAAGAAGAGAGTCTGTAGAACAAACATGTACTCTGTGCAGGGTGGGGAACTGGAAGGAGCTGCAGGTAACACGCTTCTCTTTTCAAAGGTGGAGGTACAACTTTAGGCACCATTATGTATTTATTTTACTGAAGGTACAAGGCATTACTCAGCCAAGTAATGTAATGATGCAAAACCAGCTGTGGTATAGAAAGATTAATAAAAATAAGGATGCTCCAGAGTAAGGCACAGAGAAATTGTGGTACTTCCCATGGAATCACAGAACAGCTTGGGTTGAAAGGGACCTTAAAGATCATCCAGTTCCAACTCCCTGCCATGGCAGGGATGCTTTCCATTAGACCAGCTTGCTCCAAGCCCCATCCAGTCTGACCTTGAACACTTCCAGGGATGAGGCAGCCACGGCTTCTCTGGGCATCCTGTGCCAGGGCCTCCCCACCCTCACAGAAAAGAGTTCCTTCCCAATATCCCATCTATCCCTGCCTTCTGGCAGTAGGAAGCCATTCCCCCTTGTCTGCTCCCTCCAGACCCTTGCCCAGAGTCCCTCTCCAGCTCTCCTGAAGCCCCTTTAGGCCCTGGAAGGGGCTCTAAGGTCTCCCCAGAGCCTTCTCTTCCCCAGGTGAACACCCCCAGCTCTCCCAGCCTGGCTCCAGAGCATCTCCATGGCCTCCTCTGGACTTGTACCTGGAGCTCCACATCCTCCTTATGTAAATGGTTGTGTTCTTCACCCTGACTGACAGGTCTGCTCCTTCCAATTACCAGCTGTGAGCATTCCTCCCACAGCTACTCCCTTGGGCTGGGTTGTTGTAGTGAGGAGCTGGACTGGGGCAGGGGCAGGAGCAGGGCAGAGCTGCTGTGTCACACTGGAAGCAGTGAGTGCTTCTCCCTTGCTGAAAGGAAGCACCAGGGTGAGGCTTTTTGCCCAAGAGACCTTCCTGGAATCCTGTGTTCCCACCTGCCCTTTTCCAACTGGGAGCACCTGATGCACACCTGATGCTGTGTGAATGTGGCTGTGCAGATTCTGTGATCACAGCAGCTGTCCCTGGATTACAGCTGTCATGGAAAAAAAATCGGAAAAGCAGTTCAAAGGCAGCATTGCTAGTCAGACACCAGTGAGAATGGGCATTCTTATATTTACCGATTATGTGGCCAAAAGTAATTTTATTTCTTTTTAAACAAGGGTGAAGTTTTACAGCACTTTAAATACTTTGAGGCATTTTAGTACAAGTTCTAGATATTATAAATATTATTTTACTTTTTCAATTTCTGTGCTATGTAGGAAGTCTAAAATCAATTTTTAATTCATTCATGCAAAAGAGCTACAACTTCTATAAGGCAGCCTCTGAAACTTTTTCCAGATTTTTGGAAGATGTTATATTTGTGATGTCAGTTGCATTCTTAAAGATTTTTAAGTATTTGGAAAGAATATTTTACTTGTGATCCGCCTTCTGAAAAATGTATAGAGACTGAGGTAGTGTAAGAGCAAGTGAAAAGAAAAAATGTAGGCTATGTCCATTTTAGACATCTCCATGAAAATTCTTTGACAAAAGTAGAACATTCTCCTTTCTTTTCCAGATTCATGACACAAAAATGAGTTCTTTAATTAGATTCAAACACCCAACTGTCAAGAGGAATTTCAATTTGAAAGGAATGGTACTTCCTTATTTTAGTGACATTCCAGGAAGTGTTTGCATCAAGCACCTAAATGCTTTAATATGCTAACTTCCCTTCCGGGAAGCTGTTTGATCTTCTTGCTATTAATGTGGATTAGAGTGGCTTAACTTTAATTAATTTCAATTTTGAGAGTCATTTCCAGATTTATAGGGAAGAGTTCCAGTCTGAACAGTAACTATTAATAACAAAGATAATTTGATATTCCTATTATTTACTAGGAGGAAAAGCAAATCTTAACGTCAGACATTAAGGAAAATCACGTTGTGATGCAGTAAATCAAATTAATTTCAATGTTGCAGGAAAATGTTCTGTTTTCTAAACATTGAATGTGTGCTGTGTTACATCAAAAACTGCTCTGTAGTACCATACTATCATGTAGCATCTCGTTAGTATTGAAGATGTAAATTTTTTTACTTAAGGGAAAGAATCTCTCTGTCTAATGAATACAAAGTGATTTTTATGAGTCAGCTACTGCGATAAAACGGCAAGAACAAATCTATAAAATTTGATGCTGTGATAAATCAGTTGAGCTAAGGAGAGATAACTGCATTCATGAACTGCTATGCACTGTTAATTTAAAAAACAAAGAGTGTGTGTCATTTGGCAACAAAAAATGTATAGCAACATTCATGGTTACTTTTTTTTTTCAGGAGAGTTTGAGAGTTCCATGTCCCAGCTGTTGATGTTCTGGAGGAGTCATGTGAAGCGTTCCCCACAGTCTCACTCGGTTGTGCATCCCTGTGAGTGGTTCTCCTTGGTTTTCATGGAGCAAGATGATGACATGTGGGAAGCTGCTAAAGCTTTATTACTCATCTATTTAAAATTTGATAGGTTAGTGTACTTTTTTTTTTTTTTTGACAGACCTATGAAGAATTGTGAGGCTACTGTGACATACGTGACATTCCCATTGGTTGCTTTTGTTGGAAGGAAAACTATTTTTTAATAATTTAAAACCCCCCAAACCTCAGGATGATGTAATAACATGTGGTGTAAGAGCTGATAATTTAAGTCTTTTTCAAATGGAAACAGGGGAGTTGTGAAATAGTTTCCTACTGAATACTTTATCACATCCTGTAATTCAGGATAATTGACTTCATGTCTGAAATAGTGGTTAGACAGATAAAAAGCAAGATTGCTTCCTTGCAACACTGAAGGTTTGACAAGAATGGGATATTAGAATTAAACTTCAATAATTCAGGTACTTCTGGCAAAGTTTATATGGATTGGCCCTATGGGCATTCCAGCTACTCGATAAAAATGGTTATTGCAAACAACTGGAATGTGTTCTTCATGGATTTGTCGTGGATGTACAATGCTTCATTGTTGTTAAATTACCATACAAGACATTATCCTAATTTATACAAGGCCCTCAAGCTTCAAATGGGAAGATAGTGCAAGTAATGTATTAGATACACACAATTCTTAGGCACTTAACTAAAAATAGGATCCTCTTCCAGTGTGTTAACATTCTGAAAGTCAGTCTGAATTCAGGTTTACAAAAATATTAAAATAAGATTGTTTCATATTTATATCGAAGTACAGTTTATGTGTTGTAAGTAACTTTGTTTATTCCAGAAGGTTTCCTAAGGAATGCCGTTTCAGGCCTGCCTCAAGTGCTTTGGCTTCCTGAGCTGTCTGATCTCCTGGCCCCACCTACCTGCATTCTTTCTTATTCTCATATAAAAGCTTCTATTTTTGTTCTTACTTTTTCAAGTAAAAAAGAGCAAGAATCCATCTTCTGGATATTGCTGCTTTTTTAAAAAAATGTAAACTTGCATTGAACTGAGTTTATTTCCTGGCTTCCTTTCAGGTTACGGCGTGATGCTGCTGCTAACCTAAGCCAGAAAGAGGAGGAATCCTGGGAGTTCCTTGTGCATGCAGGTGGATATAATCCACACTGTATCTTTTTATTCTTTCTGGAAAAGATTGCCTTTGATTCCACAGTACTTCTAGATTTTTTGATTTCCTCAGAAACTTGCTTTCTGGAGTACTTGGTCAGGTACTTGAAGCTTCTTGGGAAGGAGTGGCCTCAGTTTGTAGATGTCTGTAACCATTTCGATACCAGGCACAGCACCTTCCACCCTGTTTGTTCTGTCAAGACACCCCAGCAAGAGCAGCAAAGCTGTGTGACTGGGGAGAGTTTGCGAAACGCTGGTTGTGAAGCAGAACCACAGACTCCGATGGCTTTGGCTTCTCCTCACAATTGCCCGGTGCTTACAGCACAGCAGGGTGATAATGAAGCTGCAGAGTGGAGCCGGTCTGACTCATTGACAGGTTCTCTTCAAAGCCTGGTTAATTATGACAGCTCAGAGGACTCGGAGGTGGAATCAGATGGAAAAGAGTGCTTGGTAAACACAAAACAATTGCCTTCAAACAATGAGGGTGAGGTGAGGAGAAGCGGAACTGGTTGCAGCTGCAGAGATGATGACCGGAATCCACGCACCTCTGGAGTGTTGCCTCTGGAACTGATGGGATCTTGTACCTCATCCTGTTGGACTTGTATGGCACCTTGGGATAACAACACTCCCCTAAGAATAATGCTTTACAAATCAACAAAGTGTTTGGAAGAGCTGCAAGAGGCTATTTCTAGGTTGCAGAGAAGAAATCTTTTCCCATATAATCCATCTGCATTGTTGAAACTACTGAGCCACGTTGAGAAGATGAGTAAATCCATGAATCAACAATAATCCAAAGTGTTCTTGTGGGTTTTTTTAAGAAGTTCACCAGGGAATATTTCCATGAGACTAACGACTTCTAAAGTTCATGCCTCTTACACTAGTCAATGCATTTAACCTCAGGCAGGGTAAACGTGGGTTAGGTTGACACCTTAAAAATCTGGAATTGCATCCAGTGATATGATCCATGACCTGAGGGTCCTAGGCTTATTCATGGTATGTATGTGAATGTACAGTATATAAGGATTAATTGTTGGGTATTCAACATTTTATAATAAATAACTCATGTGAAAGCGTTTCAAAAACATGATACTTAAAGTACTGTCAATTAATGTCATTCTTTTTATGAATTCATTGCCAGATTGGTAGTGGTTTATGGACTACAAGGCAAAGTTAATGCAATACTTGACTGCTTCGAAGTCAGGCTAAATAAAATACTTGGGGACACTTTATTCTGTGTGTTCTGCATTGATGCATTGCTCAAAGTGGACCTTCAGATGTCTATAATCCTTCAGTTAAAAGGTAGATGTGAAATTAAAGCATATCTTATCTATGGAAAGCTTTAGTGGAGCATTATATCTTAAATTAAGCTTAGGTAATTAATTAGAATTGAAATTCCAACAGAATTTTTTGCATCCATCATGCATTTCTTATAAATATAGGATGTATACTTAATAAATTTAAATCAGAGAATTAGAAAGGAAGTGACTCCAGTGCAGTGAGATGGATGTTGAAGATGTTAAATTATTATATCTTTTTTAGATGTAATTTGAATAACCTGAAAAGGCAGTGTCTGAGAATTTGCCTGGGGGAGTGAGTTCAGAGCAGGATCCAAGGCAGCAGCATGTGCCCTTAGCAGGAAGGCACCTGATGCTGCTACGTTTAACCTGCAGCTTGGAGTGACCTGCCAGGGGTTAGGCACTTGGTAAGGACTGACAGCAGCAACACGGGAAAAATCTCCGACCTCTTCTGACCTATGGGAAGCTGTTTTCCTTTTAGGATCTTCTCCTGAAGGTGAGTGCTGTGTTCTGACTGAGAACAAGTAAGTGCTGTCTTCCCTTTGAAAAGCTATTTAGTGTTAAAATAAAACAAACACTGAGCAAAGATGAGCAGTCTCTGGAGCAGGTTTCTGACGCTCAGATCTCTGTGGCCATTTCTAGATTAGTCTTTAGCTCTCAGCTGGTGAATCGATGCTGTTGGAAGGGGGAGAAAACTGGGTGTAGCTTTGGGATACTTCAGCTGGCAATTCCAGTGCTCTCCAGTGACACTGGAATGGTGTGAATTCTCAGGCAGGAAGGTTTGAACCTCAGTCTTAGTCCTTCAGGATGACAGCAGAATTTTAGGTAGGAAGGAGTGATTCTCTTCCCTGGCATGAAGGAGATCCAAGTATTCTGGGTGTTTGTTGTACCTTGGTTTCTTCCTGAGATCAAGGCAGCTGTTGTGCAGAGGGTTGGGTGGGAATGCCAAGGAATGGAAACCTTTCCACTCATGCCTGCAGTTACTGTAGTAAAGAACTAACCTTGGAGTTGTCCAGGGCAGACACATGCCTGGTTTCTCTTTATGTGTGAGCTCAGTTGTGCTGTAGCTGCTGAGTTGCTAATTTCTGTCATGACTAAAATCCCTCTGGGCATGTTCAGAGATGCAGCTCCAGACAACTTGGGAACTTTGCAGTTCAAACAGGGGAAGTGCCACGGGCAAGGTGCTTGAGCAAGAGTTTCTCAAGTTCAGAATTTTCAAAGTAAGTAGGTACTTATATTTCAGTGAAATTCTTTCCACTATTCTCACTCATTTTCTAATCTAGCTTTTGCTGACTAGTTTGTTTTAATTGAGTCATTCCATTGTTTTCACTGAACATAGTATTGTTCAGCATTTCTTGGTCTACACTTTGCCAGTTGAAAGTATCTAAATTGCAGCAATATCTGACAGTGATATGATAAGCTGAGTGGGAAAGGTAGAATGGTGAGATAATTTTTAATAAATCCTAGTCTTCTTATTTGTCACTGATTACTACAACTATATAAGCTCTTTTAAATTACGGGTTTAGACATCTCAGAACAGTGTGTAGAATTTAGCAAGAAATGTAGGAGCCATAACCTGGTTTTTTTAATAGAGCAGATCCAATTGCAGTCCAATTGTATTTAATTCTTACAGGCTTGAGGCTGATTGTGTGCCCAGCTGGTTATTAGAAGTGATCATTCCCACCTTTCACTTCTCAGAAAGAAATTGTTTTAATTCTCAGAATGTTTTAGTTGTAAAAGTGGGTAAATATAGTTTGTATCTGGCAATTAGATATCTTAATGTGTTGATATTTTACCATTTATGACCTGAGATGGAGTTAAATTGATGTGAGTCAAGTTTTTTTTTATTGCACACAAAACGAGGGTGAGCCATGAAGGTGGATTATAGTTCTTTGGCTATATTGAGAAAGCCAACCACAAAAAAAGCACCCTGCTAAAGAGTTTGTATTTTAGTCCATTGGTAAGTATAAAAAGTGGTCTAATTGGGGTTTGTTTAGGTTTTAGTTGGATTTTTTAATGATAAAATGTTTTTAGGCAGAGCTGTTTTTTCATGTGCTAGAGCAAATTAATTCAGCTGCAGAACCTGTTACCAGTGTTAAGTTAGAACTTGAGAATTAGGTCATTGATCACCAGGAGATCAATGTGCCTTACCTGTGGATATTGATATCTGTCAACTCTTGTTTTATTTCAAAGCAAGACACAGAACAAACCAGGTGACCTGTGTGGAGACAGTTTCCTATCTGAGGACTTCTCCTGAAATGTTCACAGTTCCCCATTTATGCAGTTGTTTTTGTGGAGTTTACCTTCAACATCAATAGAATAAGTTTAACGAGGTAAGCAGTTAGCACTAGAAGGTGCTTACAGGATGTGCTTTTTAAAAAGAACATTTTTGAACTGAAATGTTTGTAGAGCTTGATTGCAGCTACAGCTGAATCCAGGTGGTTCCATGATTGTGGTTCTTCAAACTGGATTTTCTCCAGTACTTTCATGGCTGCTTTCCATTCTGCTTTTAAGACTTGTAGTACAAGTTTTAATCCTGTAATACAAGAATAAAAACCAACCTTGGGAACTTCTATACTCACAGTATCCTTGTAAAGCTGGGAATAGGGAGTCTTGGTTGTTCCCTGGTTTATCACTGTAGGATAAGCTCTGTTTGTACTTCTTCCAAAGTCAGCCTGGGATGGTGTCTGAAGTCAGTATCAGGGTTTTATCACAGTGTCAGTAGGAGTGAAAATATTGTGGTCATAACAATGTTAATTCTGTGTATTGTTCCTTGGAGTTGTCCTAATGAGTTTGTAAATTCTTGCTGTATTTAGGCCAATTTTTCAGGCCACCTGGTTCACTCTGAAACCTTGTTAGAAGCCAATAGTATGTCAGAATGGATGGCAGGCAGTCTTTTACTGTCACTACCTCAACAGCAGGCATGGACCTGGACTTGGTTGAGAAACATCTCAGGGATTTAAGCTTCTCTAAGTCATTCTCTTCTTAAATGTTGCGTAAATGAGTTTATTGCTGATAACTAACAGAGATGCTCTTCAATGGACCTCCTGGCTTGGTGCTGCCTTAGATCATGAATGGAAGGAGTAAAATACGTTTTATGGTAAAAATGTTACATGGAGAATCATAATATCCTCAGTTATTTCTGGTTCCTACTTTCTCAGGACTGCAAAACTTGAGTTTTGTCAGTCAGCAGTGTCCTTCCGGGAGGGGGGGTGGATTGTTGGAAAAAACAATCTGAATTGTTGGAAAAAAAAGCACACACAATCTCCAAAATGAGCACTGCTGAGTGTTGGCTTCCTTAAAGTCTGTAGGGAAGGTTTGCATGTCCATATTCTGAAATTGTCAGGAATTGTAGCTGCTAATTGGAGTTGTCCAAGTATCTGCCCCATCTCATTCTGGTTCTTGAGGGTTAAACATGAATGTTTTCTGTGGAACTTCAAAGAAGCATTTGGAGGAAGTAATGGTCACATATTAAAACATGAATAATAGTTTGAAGTCTATTTTGCAAAGCAAGGTATATTGTTTCAGTAAAAAAACTTGTTGTCAAATGACAAAATCCTATGTCCGTGTTTCTTTCCTTGCTGGAAAGGAAGAAGCTTTATTTTCAGGTGTCACCTTGCAGGGTTTGTCAGCTCTAGCGTAACTTTGTCACTACACACCTTTCATGGCTCTTTCATGTAGGGATTTAACTGAAACAGAAATTAATGCTTTCTGGACATTTACCTCTAGTACTTGGCTTCCTTGATAATATTTATATTCTTCAAGAAATTTCTGTCTTTCTGCTGACACTGTTACAGCTACTGTGAAAATCAGGCAAAGATCCATTAAGCAGCAAATACCAAACTCAACCAAATTTTTAAAAAAATTATCTCTTCAAGGGAGAATCCAGTCACTTTCAACAGAGCATTGTTCCCTGTAAAGTAGGGTTTCTTCACCTCATCTAAAATTACTGATTAGCATGATGCCACTGCTTTCTGTAATTGTCAATTAGGAGCTGATGCAGAAGTGGGAATTGCTGGGTGTGAAGCATCAAAGGAATTGTCTTCCAGTTTCACCAAGCAAAGGCTCATATTTTATGTTTTCTGCGGGTGGGTAAAGACTGATGCTCCAAGAGTCTCCCAGTAATGTAATCAAACAATGTTTGCAGCATTGTCTTACGTGCAAGTGTTACAAACTGAGGTTTATTTTCATGTTGTTGTTAAACCAGTGCTTCCAGCTCCAAGGATCAACAAGGCGTCTTTTCTTTTTAATCCTATGTTATTCCTATGTTGTTGGAAATGGATTAAGAAACTCTCTGATTTGATTGGATTAATTGTTAAATCTGTTAGTGTTGCAGCCAGACAATTGTGTGAATTAGTCTCCTGCATTTTAAGAGAGTGGCATGGGAGTGTTGTTTGGGTGAATTGGCAGTGCTGTAGGTGGAGAGAAAAATGTGAATTTTGCCTTTTCAAATGTATTGGGATGAACTTCATGAAAGTTCCTTATATAGATAAGCAGTTATATTTGACTTTTCTGGTGTTTCTGGTTAACAGAAAAGGGGTTTTGACAAGTATGGACAATTTGATGCTACATTGAGGGGAAAGAAAAAAACCCTCTTCTCACCAAAGATAATTTAAAGATAAAACAGATTAGGGTTTTGCATCAAGAATGTGTCACAGCCAAACTATGAGCAGATGAACTCTTCAGCAAATCACGTGTACATCTCTGTGCCTCTGGTTATGAGAGGATTCTTAATTCCTGTCCAGGAGGCTTATTGATACACAGTGTGTTCAGGATTTGAGTGGAATACAGCCAAGGGTTTGTGACTTGAAAGAGAGAGCATAATTGTGGTGTTCCTGGCCCTCAGTGGCTGAGTGTGTGAGAGGAATTGGTTGGAAGGCAGTCCCCAGGTAATGCCTTTTCCTGGAGCCTTTTCTCCTAAGGCATATCCAAAGCCTATGGCAGATGGGATCAGCAGCAGAGTGTGTTCCTTCCCTTCACAGACTTTACCCTTCCAGTATTGCTCCTGCCATCCTCTCTTCAGCCACTTCATCCAGGTCATCTTCCTCCTTATTATTAAAGCCCAGATTCTCAAAGTAATCAATTTTCTTTCTGGCTAAAATTCATGGGAATCAAGTTCTGAAACAATAATTTCAAAAGATTGAAGCGATTTGAAGATTTCAGCCTGTATGTTCAAATTGTGTCTTTTCCTGGTTTAGTCCTGCAATTGCATTGAGGGATGATAAATATTTATTGCCTTAATGGTTGCTGCATTCAAAATCAGGAATCTAGTCTTCAATTATGACAGATGCCATTACTAATTAATTAGTAACAAGCCTCTCCTTAGGGAACCTCTCCCTGTAAGGACATGGATTATGAATCAGGTCATAGTAGGAAGAAACATCGTGAGGAAAAAGCTTTTTGAGAGATTGTAAATAGACTTTTTCATCCCTTTTATGGAAGGGAAGGTTGGCATATTAGGAGAAGGTGTGAAAGTTTTTCACTTTAATCTTGAAGGAATTCCTGGTGGCAAGGAGATGGGTGTCACTGGTGGTGAAGAGGGAATTCAGAGTCCAAATGATTATTAGATCAATTTGATTCCTACTTTTCCTCCATGTATACATATGACTGAGATTTGATTAACACTCTGCCATTGAGATAATCAGTTAGCAAAAATGGTTAGGTACTAACAGGCAATATATTTAGAATATTTTTTTTTGGCTCCCCAGATTAATTCCAGGGTTTTTTTTGTTTTTGGTTGTTTGGTTGTTTGTTTGTTTTGGTTTTTTTTAATGAAGGAAAACAAAAGAAATCCTTTAGGGGTTTCTGGGATGGGGTTTTTTTTTTTCTTCTCCCTCTGCAGGTGCCACCAGACACAACAGCTCTGATTCTAGAAGTTTAAGATTTAATACAGTCTCAAAGATTTTCCAGGAGGGTTTTCTCCACCGAGAAAGTTTACTAATACTGTAAACTCTCTTATGTAAGTGCTTGGAAGCTCAGGTGAAATCTCACACCCACTGTGTGGATTCACTGTAATTTATTATATGAATTCAGCTGGCTGGAAAAGAAAGAGGTACATTTTGTGACATTTTCTGAAAGAAGTGAATTTTTCTTACTTTGATGCAACTTATTTTATGGAGAACTTATACCTAATTTCCAGTGATATGTAAAATAATCAAGTCAAATACATGTCTCCATTATCTAGTTATATGATTGTATTTAGTTATATTTAATTGTCCAATGAATGAGTAGATATTAAGCTGCAAGTAAGGAATGGTAACACTTAGATTTTTAAATTTTAATTTTTATTTTCTTGGTGAGACGTACAGACAAAGGTATTTTTTGGTTTGATTTTTTTTTTTTTTTTTTTTTTTTTTTTTTTTTGCAGCATTCAAATTTAAGACAGCTGAAGGATAATGGAGGTGCAGAGATAATTGTAAGGTCAGTGGGCACTTTGATCAAGGGGGTATGATTAGCTTGTTATTTACCATGGAATATCTTTAATCTTGTAATAATATCCTACATAGATGGTAAGTGCCAGCCTAACAAATGCTGCTCAAAAAGGATGTAAAAACATGTGTTCCCCATTTTTTTTTTTTTTTTAGCAACCCCACATTTACTCCAGCCAAACAAACTTCTTTTTTGCACTTTACTGGAACAGTGAAGAAATTGTGGTTTTAGGCATAGGAAAGGTGTTGCTGCCAATTACCTCTCCCATTCCTGGCCCAGCATTGGCTGGGTGATGGATGAATCAGCTTGCTCTAGGCTTTCCTAATTGGCAGAGTGTTCCTAAATCTTCTGCTTGATTCACAGTAGTGGTTCGTTCAGATGTGGGAAAGTTTGGAGACCATTTAAAGCAACATCCAAGCCATAATTCCTCCTGAAATAACCCTTGATGTTTCTCTGGTGCATCAGGTTATTGACTACTGCTCCCAGGTTTATGGGAGGGCCAAAGACTTGCAATAGCTGCAAGATATAATACCTAAAATAAAATTTAAAAAAGCTATCTGAAGAAACCCACACTCTTCTCCTGAGGGGAAATAAATGAACAGAATTCAGATATTGCCTGGGCCACATCTTCTTTCATGTCAGGCTTCTAGATTAAGATGGAAGTTTCAATATGCTCAAAAGGAGTTGTGGAAAGGAAAGCCTGCAGGAGGGAACCTCTCCGGTGTTATTTCCATAGACATCTTCTGTGGTTTAGGAAGTCTTGGAGCCCCAAACTATTGATGGCTGGGGGTTATCAGTTACTATTTTGTGTTTCTCTCACTCTTGTGCTCTTCCATAGCCATCTGCTGCTGGCTTCCTTCTGACAGTGCTGGGCGAGATGGAGCTTTGGCTCAGCTCTGACAAGTCTGTTCCCATTTCCTGGGTTGCTGTTTGCTGCCTGCAAGCAGGAAGAAAAGGCTAATAAAGGGTTCTCTGCTCTTGGCTCCTCTCTGAGGTTCTCTTCTCCCTTTCCAACAACATCAATGTGTCCACCAGAATGCAAAGTAATGCCAACACTTCTGAAAGCTGTTATTTGTTATTTGAAACTGGGGAGAGTTGCTGAGGAATGACTTTCAACTTGATTCCTTAGTCATGGAATTAGAAAAGAAATTAAACAATCACATAGGTTAAGTAAAACTGGCATGTTTATATGGTATCTCTAACCAAATATGCACTCAGTGTGTGCTTTCTTCTGCTTTAAGAATTTCAGAAATTCCATTTTAAATCTTCTGAGGAACTGGAACACTTGTTGTAAAACGTTCAGTTGACTGAGGCTAGTAGTATTGCTGAGAGTGGTCAATAGGAGTAGAAACTTTTCTCTAGCTTTGTTTAAAACCCCACACTTCATCTAAAACCTGCTAGAGAGAAGTGATGTGTTTGGTGTTCCCTTTCCTGCACCCGCAGCAGGCTCAGCATCCTCGTGTGTGTGTGGAGCAATATACGGTGAGACAAATTCTCATCGTGCAACAAAGCCCACGTGACTTCAAACATTTCTTCATCGGCTGTGTTGAAACGAGCAGGGAAGGCTCTGCTATTACTGCTCCCGAGTTTCACGGAGTGATGTGGATGACATCAGGATTGCCTTCAGTCAGAAATCTTGAAGTGCAGCTTTGCTGGGTGGGTCTCAGAAGAATTTGAAAGGGTTCTGGAGATAGGGCGTGTTTACCTCGGTCAGAGTAGTGAGTGTGATGCCTCTTCCCTGCTAATGTGCTTATGGTCTCTTTGGCTGCAACATCAGAAAGGTAAGAGTTCCTTTTGCTGTCCGTTTTTCCTGCCCTGGTACATTTTGTTGGGTTTTTTCCTCTCTCCTTACATCAGACTGTGTTCTGAATTGTCAGCATGTGCTGGTCTCTAACATTGTTTTATAGGGGAAGAGTAGAGTAACTCTTATGAGTTCAGATAAAGAATGGAATGGCATTAATGAGATTTTATATGTTGTCACTAAGTGTTCCAACCTATGAGAACTGCTTTTTACTTTAGAAAAAAGGCAGTATAGGTTACAGTAGTAGCTTTGCTTTTCTACTTCTTGTACCATTATCTTATTAAGTGCTTGTAAGAGCACTTCTTTCTGAACTGGAAGAGAGGAAATTTTCTTAACAGAAATAAATGTTAACTAATGATATAGATGTGATTATATAAGAGAAAAAACCTTGAGTTTAAGTTGCTTGGAAAAGCTAGTTCTATTTTTTTTTTCCCTGTAAAATGTTAAGAGAAAAAAAGTCCTTTATGAAATTGAATTTAACAGAGGTTTGTTTTGGTTTGTTTTTTTATAAAACTTACCTTTTGAAGCTGTGAAGAAGCTCATGCTATAAATAACACACTTAAACAAGCTGCCAAAAAGGGTTATTTCATAGTAATGCTACAACATTCAGATGGAGGAACCCCTCACATTGTTGCAATGCATCTTTATTTTTCACTACCTTCCTAGCTCGGCCCTTCAGCTGGGGTGCCACTGCTGATGAAGAGGCTGTGCTGGCTCACATTTAGCTGAAAATTTCCCTTGCATTTGTTCGGACACGAAAAGGATGTCACAGTGGCTGAAATAATGCAAGACCAGCTCCGTTCTGGCTCCTCCTCCAGTTGGCTTTGTGGGTGGGGAATGCCTGGGCAGGTTGGACTGCACAGGAGGGGATAACCAGGAGAGAGCTGGAACAGGGATGCACAGCAGGCTTGGTTCAGCTGCTGGCTCAGGGTGGTGTGGAGATCATCAGTGGCCAAGTGTGAGCCCCTGGTGCACACCACAGCTGAAGATTCTGTTTCAGGAAGCTGCAAACAAAGTTCTCCAGAGTGCAAATGCACCAACCCTGTCCCTTTCCTGCCTTCCAAGGGCTAATTTAAAGCCTTGAGTCATCTACTGAAGATGGAAAAGCCAAGAGCCTCTCACCCTCAGGTCTTCTCCCTGGCTCTCACTGTTGTGTTGCCTCCACATGTTCTGTGGTATTTCTGTGCTGCCACTGATGTGCTTGTCCTGACCTCTGTGTACCCTGTGCTGCTCAGTTCTTCCCTGCCCTTAACTCTTACCTTAAAATAAGTGGCACAGCTCTGGTAAAATCTCCATTATCCAGCTTAACATTTTAAGTTACACTTCAAGTTTGTATTTCAAACAAAGTTTTGGGAAAAAAAAGATCCTTTTTGCATCTTTCCCTAATGGTAAAAATGTGAAGAAAAGTCTCGTAATTTAAAAGATTTTTCTTTACATTCTAACAAGTGTTACTGAGTTCTCAAAGCAACGAGTGTTGTTCCTTTAGGTTTCTTCAAACTTTTTTATGATTTAAGCATCTGTTAACAAACTTTAGTTTGAATAGGATTAGGTTTTTTTCCAACAACTACTTTTTATCTTAGAATTATTGCAGTTGAGTTATTTCATAGGTCTTTATTCCACTCTGTTCATGTTATGGATTTTTAAAGCTTAAAAGTGGACATAGTTTGCATTGTAACCATACAGTGAGAGAACTGTATTTCACTTTCCTCAGCAACCTGCCATCACCTAAAACCATTTCAGCTGCTCAAAAATGATTTACCTTTAAGCAAAGAGAGCATGGTGACTTTCACTCAGAAAATGAATTATTTCAAAGAAGCCTGGTTCACTTTTTTGTGTTTTTTTTTTTCCTTCCAGAGAACAGGGAAAAATAAAAAACTCACTTTCCACCTTAACTGAGATTTATTCAAAGTGCTATTTTAGCCTGCTCAATATAGTGCCCAAGTTACAAGGTAATGTGAAAGAACAGTAAAAGAAGTAAAATGCTGTAATTGCCCTGTAACAAGGTACTTAAAGTGTTTACAGTTGAGATTTGTACAAGCCAGGAAGTAAATGTGAAGTTAAGGGTCTCACAGCAATCTTAATTCAGCAGTTTTAATTCAGTATTTTGGTAAGAAGAACTTACCACTGTAAGAACCCCTGACTCCAGCAGCTCCTTCATTCCATGCTGCCCCTGCTGCTGTGTGTGGGCTGGGAGAGGTGTCACTCACCCTGTGCCTCAGGTTGTGCAGAACTCAGCTGGATTCGTGTTTTCCCACTTGCACAAACAAGATGAGGAAAGACAAGATGCAAAGAAGTGGCAGCATCAATCCAACCTCCTTCCTTCAGTCCCTCCCTCCACAAACCACTGTTCAATGTGCAGGACTCACTTCTGTTCACCTGTTTCATGGTGGTAGATGCATTTGGGATTCTTCACACAATGTCAAAAAAAGAAAAGTCTGTTTGCAGTAGAACACAAATCAGCTGAAATTTGTGTGCTAACTCTTGGAAATATTGCTGAGTCTTAAGCAGAACCAAAGGCTGTGATATGGTGGATCTGATCTTTATTTACTCTTTTAAACCACTTTTATTTCATGATGAGGGTGAACAGCCTGGAACAGCTTTGCTATCTAGTTTGATATCTGAGACTTTATTTTTCCCAAGAGTTGCTGCACCAGCTTTACCAGTTCTGCTAAATTATGAGCAGAATAGGAGAATTATGTTCTTCGTGCTTTTGCTGATTTCAGTCTTTCCCTGTTACACCTCTGGAGCCATGCTGAGTAGAGTAATGGGATGCTTAGGAGAATTAAGGTTACTTTCCCTTGCAGGTTTGTGTCATTGATCCATTGGGTTATGTAATTTATTCAGTAAATAAGGATAGGAAATCCTCTTAATACATCTTGCAAACCTGGATATTGCCTTCTCTTCGTCCTGGCTTTGGAAATGCAGTTTTTGCAAGCAAGAGTTTTTGTGCAGAGAATACAATCAAGCTTTGGCTCAGTTTCTTTTTATTAATCCCTCAGACTGCAGCAGCCAGGAATTCCACTTCAAAGCAGCTCCTGAATTTGTTTTTCAAAATGCAGCCACATAGCTTTTTTCAAACCCAAATTTGCCCTTGTTTTTTTCTTTGCTTAATAGCATTAAAAATACGAGGGTTTTTTTCACTGAATATATCCAGGATCCAAGAAACAGAACTTTGAAAGAAACTCTGCATTGGTACTTCCCAACTGTGTGGGCTTTCTTTTAATTACAAAGGATGCAGTTCCTGAAGTAATCATTCCTGCTTTTCCTGTTTTGCACTAGCCCATTAAAACTAGATTAAGCTACAGATGTGATCCTTCCGTAGCAGGGAGGTGATTTGATTTCTTTACTGGGATTATTTAATCCCTGACATGCAGAGGAACTTCAGTTTCTAAAATATATTTATTGACTGACTTTTAGCCCCTTCCAGAGCAACAATTCCAGTTTTTGTTGGTTTTTTTTTTTTTTTTTTTCATTGAAAATGCTCCTGGCAGTGCTGGTGTATGGATAGGAATCTGGGAAGAGGCAGAGGTTTTTCACTCTAGGCTGTGCAGAATGAGTCACTCACTGTTGGATTTCTCACTCCTGCTTGCTTGGTGCTGCCACAGGCTGTGAGGAGAAGCTCTGAGCTCAGCACTCAGCAATAGGAGGTTTGGGCTGGGCAGGATTTAAAGTTTTAGGTTAGAGCTGGTCCCAAATCAGGCCAAGCTTGACCTTTGCATCTGCTGCCCATTCTTTTGAAAGCAGCATTTGCAGGGGAGAAGAACAACTCGTGAGAGTTTGTACAAGTGGAAAACCATCTACTTTTGAAATCCAGTATCTCCAGCCTGACCCCAGCACTGGGACTGGTGGCCACTGGCTGCCCCCTTGCTCCTGCTCAGGTCAGTGTTTGGAAGGACTTCCTCACCTTCCAGCTGCTCCAGGAACCTCGTGGTGAGAGCTGAAAGGAGGCAGGAGAGCAGCCCAACTGCTGTTGTTGTGAAGGTGGAAATCTTCAAGATTTCCCAGGAAATGGCCTGATTGGCTGCAGTGAAAACATCCACTTTAAGGGTAATGAAACTTAAGAATAGGCTGCAGAGGGATTTGGGACCTTATAATTTGTTTTCTCAAAATCACTTGGACAATCAGGGATGGTCTAACCACCAAGTGCCAGACCAGTCCTGGTACAAATACAGGAATTACAGAAGGAAGAGTTTCAGAGAACCCACCTTTGATCAATCTGTTTGGTGTTTGTGAGGAAAGATTTCCCCTGAAATTTGTGAACTCTGGAGCAGACCTCAAATCCCAGAATTCCCTTATATTTTAATATTAAGCATGTACTTATGAGCTTTGTTTAATAGTGCTATATTAAGTAGTTTAAGAGGTAATCATATGGTGAGGCATCCATGTGTGGAAGAAAACCATCAATTAGCGAGATCCCAGGAATCCAATAAGAAAATATGTACTACTGGGCTTTTCTAAGGTTTAAATGTTTTGGGTGCACATTCAGTCCCAACCCATCTCACCACAAGGCAACTGTGAGTGCTCCTTCCACTGTGCTATAACAGACTGGCCCTATTTTTATTACAGTTTGTGAGAGTTTGCAGTGCACAGTGTAGTTAAAAAATATAGATATATTAGGAAGCAGAACTGTGTAACGAGGCTCTCCCCTGGTCTTCTATTGTCTGCAGGCCTTTCTGTCTGACCCAGAATGTCCTGTTTCAAAGCCCTGCTTCATTAGGATGGCGCCTGCAAGCTGCTGGTTAGGGTCTGTTAGCAGCCCCGGTATAAATCCCCGCTTCCAGGAGTTTGTAATTCAGCAGTAAAACATTGCTCTAGGCTGAAACTTGGCATATAAAGTCTCAGAGCGGGAACAATTGTGATTTCTCCCTCCTTTATTTTTGCGTTTGCTTCTACACACACGGTTCATTCAGGAGGTTTTTACTGTACCCTTCCTGCATTTAAAAAAGATTAAATGGCCGGGTTATTAATGGTTCAATTCTGACTACTGTGCTGGGCCAGTGAATGGATCTGCAGTGCTGTAAACCAGCTCTGTTTGATGGGTCACTGTTCCCCAAACCTGCTCCAAGCTCAGTGCAAACAGCCCAGCGTGGACCAGCAATGGTTGTTTGGCTGTTAATTAATGCAGGCTCCAGTGTTAATTAAAGCTGGCTCTGGAATGCTGGTGGGACGCTCTGTGCATGGTGTCCTGACCCAGCTGCAGGCACAGCTAAAATCATCTGTTCCCTGCTCAGATATGGAAGAACATGGAAGGGCCTGAAGTGCTGCCTGACCTCAGCAGGATTTGATGTTATCTTGTGATCCTGTACAGAGATATCGCTGGGAGATCCTCTGATGAGACACACATTTGGTTGAAATCATCCTCCCAGCTCAGCTCTTTCCTCCTCAAAGCTATGTTTCAATGAAATCAGTTCTTTCCTCAAGTTTTTCCTGGTTTACAGAGAATTTTAGCATGGAGAAAATAATTTGAATTTATTATTCCTAGAAATCATAGAAAAATTACGTGTTTCAGCCTTATGGAGAACATTATGGTAACTTCTATTTTTCTTCAATGTTAGGATATTTTTATAGGATATATAATGTGTTTGTACTGTACAGTCCTTACAAATAAATGAGTGAGAACAGCAATTTCTAAATGTATAATGTAGACTGCAAAGGTTATAAAGGAGGCTTTTACAAGAATTAAATACTTCAGTCAAAGTGATTTTTTTTTTTTTTTTTCCTTCCAGAACTGATTTTAGACATTTGTTCCTGATCTAGGTTTTGGTCACAGTTAAATCATAGTATTTACCACAATTCCCAGAAAAAGCTAGCTATACACTACATTTTTTTCCCCCACTTGTTCCTGTGCACAGGTGTTTGCAAATTCAGGGTATATTTCCATTAGCATATTAAACAGCAGTAATTCAACAGTGAAGTGTCCTCATTACTATGGAATTGAGGCACTCCCTGCACTCTCTCATTTCTTTTCCACTCTTCCTCCCACTTATGCTTAATTTATAAAGGCAGCCTCGGGAAGATCAGTTCTCATTAGTATGAATATGATAGATAACACATGAGTATTGCAGGAGATTTGACCAGGTACTAAGCAGTGGAGTGTGAGTGACTGAAAGGAGACAGCAGGTACCTCCCTGTGCAGATTTCAAAGGCCCTGCATTGCTTTATATCAGATCAAAATTTGGCTTCTTTATTTTATCTTCTGCTGGGTTATAATCCTACCTTCTTGCTCTAAACCCAAGAGGGTTTTAATTTCCTGTATGATTTTTTTTTTCCCCCCTGAGAACACTGACTTTACAGGCTTTACACAACAAGGCTCAATATGGGTTTTTTTCATGCATTTTCCCTTTAATACATGAGGAATAATTTAATTCTCTCTTTTTTGACTTAGCATGGCGTACATACTAAAGACACTCAACAGCTGGTTCTGGTGGGAGAATAACTGGATGCCCATCAACTGCTCGTGGGCAGATTTTGTAGACCGTGAAGGACTTGTCTTTCCCAAACCACATCAGCTGTATGCCACAATCCCTTACGCTTTTGTATTGCTCATCATCAGATTCTTCAGCGAAAGGTAAGAAGCAGAATTGCAATTTGATGCTAATGGTAATCCTCATTAATGCTGAAAATGAGATATCTGTAGATCAATGTTATGCTTTATAAAGGAGGATTAGTTGGTGGTTTGCTAGGAAGATCTAGTACAGATAACATGACAGGTGAAAAATTGGGAAATATTTTCATTATTAGGAACGTGTGGCTGTGGTCCAACCCAGAAGGGAAATATTTCTATTCAGCTTTTCTAGAAAAGCATTTGGATGCTTCTAATTATCTTCTTTCACTCAAGATACAATTAATTCTAAACCATTTGGGTTTCCTTGTTCTCTTTCAGTGGAGGTATAGAGATATTTGTCCTCCCATCCAAACCTCTCATTTGGTCCTGCACAGAACATTTGTGTGAGGCTGATGGATCCCAGGTGTCTCTCTGTGGCCAAACTAAGCAGACTGGAGGGGTCTCAAAGTTTCATGTGAACGTTTTATGCAGATCTAGTAAAGCTGATTCCTTTTTTTTCACTCACTTTGGCACCAAGAAATGGATTGCTTCTGCAGCTGGAATCTTAGGGGACAGGCAGAGGTTGGCTCCACAGAAGAAAGCTACAACTGTGTTAAGATTTGCGGTGTTTTGAGTTATTTATCTGTACCTTTTTTTGCTTTACTTTCTTTCCTTTTTCCTCTAAAAAATGTGATTAGTAGGTTTTTATAATTATTTCAGGACAGAATGAGGAAATTTGGAATGTCGTAAGTTGGACAGACTTAAACCAGAAGCAGATAAGATCATTCACGCTGGAAATCAAAAGTAATTTGGATCATATGTTCATAACCATTCCCAGTGTCTCCCGAGCAAAGGCTTGCCCAAGTGTGTGTCACTGCAGTGCAGTTGGAAAGGGCTGCTGTGGGGAATTAGGCCACACATCTGGCTGCAAGGAGCCTGAGGAGAGCTGACCACTGCTCTGAGGAATGAGGAGTCAATGGCTGATAGCAGCAGCAGGGAGGGGGCTCTTCAGAACACCCTGCCCGAGCAGAGGGGTGAAACCTTTGGCAGGCTCTGCAGCCATTTGGGTTGGGAAAGGGGATTTGGGTTAGGAGAGAATCCATCAGTCTCAGGGAATGGCTGTGTGCCACAGGCTGGATCCAGCGTGGTGGTGGTGGCCCAGTGAAGAAGGTGCCAAGGGACTGCCCCTGGGAGGAAGAAGCCCAGCAGCAACCCCTGAGCTCATATGGAGAGAGCACCTGGTGTCCCTTCACTCAACCCCAACACGCCTCTGATGGACACAAAGTCAGGATGTTTCCTTTGGTTTTACAGCATTTCAGGGCCACAAACTGCAGTCCTTGGGTCTGTTGTGTAACTGCTGATAAACTGTGGTTCCCTTTTGGGATTAGCTAAAGGAGATCCCTTTTTGTCAGTGCCCTGGCACATTCCATGGCAGATTAAGTTGCATCACATTTGTTTTCTTCATATCCTGGCACGAAAACAGCCAAGGTCTTGTAACTGTTGTATTTCTAAAGCTTTTCGTGGTGTGTCTTTTCAGATTTGTTGCTATACCTCTAGCGAAAGCCTTGGGTATAAAGAATGTAAGACGTGTGAAGCCACAGCCTAATCCTGTGTTAGAGAGTTATTTCCGGGAGTGCTCAAAACATCCATCCCAAGTAAGGATTCTCATTCTTTTAAACTCATTTTGCTTTTAGAAAATCCTACTCTTACTGTTTCAATCAGCTCTCAGCAATGACATCATGGGATGAGTTCCAGCTGATTGACAGATGACTTAATTTATTTGGGTTTTTGTTGCTGTTCTGCTGACAAGGCTATATGGCATCTGAAACAGAAAATACGTTTAAGATGTTCAATTTTCTGGCATGCTGCTCTAGGTTAGACTGTTAATAATATTTCCAGTGGAGATCAGTGTTCCATCTTTAACTCATTCTGCCTGGAGAAAACATCAGCTGATGTCTGTTGTTGGAAAGCAGTATCACATTTACTGCAGGCAATAATAGCAGAGTGCTGGCATGGAAGCCTTTTGATCCATTACGTTGCTGCATACTTAATCCTGGCTTATGTGAGAAAGAAAAGCAATCCTCCTATTACCTTGCTGTTTGTTTTTAAAACTGAACAAGGAAAAAAAACTAGCCAATGCTTGTCACCTCCAAAAATGAAGTAACTTGATTGTTGATGGGAAGCAGGTACTTTGCTGTGAGAGCAGGCTCAGGAAGTTCACTTACCTGACTACAGTTCCCAAATAATCTCAGTGTTCCTACACTGATTTTGAAAAGAAATATGTGCTTTCTAGTAATGAGGGATTTTGATAATTATTGATAATAGAACTTGGCATTCTATCCCTACCTCTGCTATTCTTTTATTGTGTCTTTTGCCTGATAACATCAAGAATGGATGTCTTGGTGTTCACACATGAGCTCTTCACCCCCTGGGCAAGTATCCCAGTCTCAGTTTCATTCCTTCCTTCTGCATGAGTACAGTTTGCCATGTGACTTCTGAAAGGAAACACAGCATTTTTAGACTCACCAGAGCATGGGAAGGATCCAAGCTGCCTCCTTTAGGTGTCCAGCTTGGGGACCAGTGCCTGGGAAAGCCTGGCTGGCAGCTGAGGGCATCTGGGCTCAGTGGTGTGGAAACAAAGTGGCCATTCCTGTGTGGCAAGTGGAGAGCTTGGAGCCAGCAGGGTGGGCTGGACACAGTGGCTGCTTGCACTTTTGACAGCTGGGGTGCCTTTTCTCACATTCCAGAGGTTTCCCTGAGGACAGGAGACCAACTGGACTGGCCTCACCTTGGTGCTGCTGCCACCCACTATTTGCATATTGCCCTTGGGAGGAAAGAACTTCCCCAGGGATGAGCCAAACGCTCTCACTGCTCCTGTGGCAGCCCCGGGGGAGGTCAAACCACACCTTCTGCACTTGGGGATGGAGGAGAAGGAGGAAGGCCACAGGCTGCAGCACGGGGGCCACTGAGAACCCCGAAATGCAGGAGTGTCACTGCCTTGTGCTGAGCATGTGCTGGCCTGGTCCCCTTCAGAGCCCAGAGGATGCAGAGACCCTGGGGTGTGGCACCCCAATGGCCATGAGCAGTTCCAGGCCGTGCTCCATCCCCAGTTCAGTTCTGCTGTTGGAGGGGGCAGTCTGGGCCTTGCTCAGGAGGATGCATTGGCTTGCTTTGGGTTTGAGAACAGAGCTCAGGGCACTTTAATTCCAGGCCATGTCTCGTCTGTGAGACTTGTTTAATTATAAACAAATTATTATTTATGATTAGGTGCAATGTCCACCTGTGTTCATACATGGCACTTCCCCTTTCAGCCTAACCTCTCATTTAACAGTAAAAGTTGCATCTCTGAAGCTCTCAGGAGCCACCAGAAAGACAATAGAACAGTTTGTGGATCTGTTCACTTTGTGCCTGCTTTACTTGTATAAATAAAAATCCTGAGTTTCTGTGAGCATTACGCAAAAATACCCCCCATGCATATTTAATATTGGTAATATTTTTAAATGAAGATCTCACAACAGCAGGAAGCTGCTCTGTGAACTACAAAATAAAGTGATGTTGGAGTGCATGTACTGCTAACACTGTTCCATTTTTTGCAGTCAGAGATCCAAGGCCTTGCCAAAAAGTGCAACTGCACCGTCCATTTGGTGGAGAAGTGGTTCAGGAGAAGGAGAAACCTTGAGATCCCAACAGTGCTCAAGAAATTCCAGGAAGCTTTGTAAGGAAAGATAATGCTTTGGTTATCATTGCTTTACTGTTTTGGAAAAAAATGATTGAGGTCCCCCCCTTTCCAGAAGGCTGGGTCTGCCTGATGAGGGCTTTGGTTTCTGAATGCACAAACAAGTTGAAAGGATTTAGTAGCATTTCTCCAAATTGTGGTTGAAAATTTAGGTTAACTGTTTCTCCTTAAAAAAAACCCCCACCTTTAAAATATTTTACAGTTTTCTTCTTTGTGGAATAATGGATTTCTAGGCTCCTGGTACAAAGTGTAAGATGCAGAGAATAGGAGAATATTTTCCTGTTTACCAGTAATCATAGGGGAAGAAAAATGCTTACCCTGGTTTCTGTTTGTAGCCATGCTGGCATTTTTGGCTGCTGTTGTGTGTACAAAGTCACTTCAAGAGCAGGAATTGTGGCATCCAGACTGAAGGACAGGTGCCACAGCTTGATCATGGGATACTGTGTGAAACAGGAATTAAGGCTCACTGCTGAGAGTGGGCCAGTGAGCAGCTCTGAGTGACAGTAATGAATATGTAAAAAGTTTCAAAACCTCCTGCATATGATTTTTCACTTATGTGTGAGAACTTCCTCATACCTAAACACTTAAAGTGTGACCTAAAATCTCATACAAATTGCAAATCCCCAAATGGGCATGGCTTTACTTACACAGCTCATCCCTTTTGGGTACTGACATTAACTGCACCAGGGTAAAGCACTTTCAAGTGCTCTGTGTATTTGGCTTTTCATTAGCATAATTACATTGGCAAAAATTCACCTAATTATAATATTGAACCTCTGTTACTGTAGATTAGCTTAAGGAATGAGGGTTAAAAGTACAGCTCAGAGCTGAAAGCTGAGTACTTTATCAAGATTATTTTCAGTGTGAATCAATGTGATGATGATCTAGTGGTGTCCTCTGTCAGACATAAATCCAGATGATAGACAGAGGTGTGTCTCTTGGAAGTCTGAGTAAACTCCTGACATGGTTTATGTCTGCTGCTGTTTTGGGGATCAATTAATTTTGTTTCACAAGGGACAATGAGATTTCCTGCATTGCTGCCTGCCATGAATGCATGACTCTAGTAACACACAGCTAAAGACTGAAATTCAAACTTGCTTGGCAGCTTGAGTGAGAATCAAGCAAACAGGTTTCTCTTGTGCAATTTTGTGAACCTTGCTCTGCTCTGTGTCAGTGAATTTAATTGAATATAATTCTCTAGGCAAGAAAATGAGGAACAGAGTTATTCCATGCTAGTAGTCAGTGTTATGAGCATTATGAAATTTTTGAAAGCCTGCAATCTCCAGGATCTTTTTTCTGAATCCCAAGGCGAATCTGATGAGCCAGATCTAAACCATACTTAAGTTATTAGTACTCCCAGTTAAGCAACACTGGTGTTAGGAAAGCCTTTTGCATGAAACTTTCCCTGCCTTGTAAGACCTACCAGCCTTTAACTCCCCCTAAGTTCTTTTTTGTTATACTCAGTTCAAGAGAAGATTTCTGAAGTTAAACCAGAAAATTCTCTTGCATTGCTGTTGTTCAGTGCTCTCTCTGGTGGCCAGGATCAGAGTTTAAAAGACACTTGAGTAAAATTTGGTGACTTTGGATGAGTTTTACTCCAGGTTTTATTCACCAAATTCATAAAGAAGCTTGGCTAAATGCAAAATGAGGTAGTGCTCTGGCAGTCTTGCACATATAATGAGTTCATCTGAAATGCTGTTTATTGCCAAATGTATTCAATATATATTTGTAGGGTTGGGGACTAATGGCACAGTCTTGTAGGTGCTCTGTGCTTTGGATCCGATTCAGAAAACCACTTGCACTTTACAATCAACACAGAATCAGTCCTGCCATATCCTGTGGACCACTCACACCTCCCTGTTTGGAATGGGAGGCATGAGGGCAGAAGCAGCCCCTGCCCACAGTGTTGTGTTTTCCAGCATCTCTTGGTTAACTCTGAGCCAGGTGTTACTTGTGGGATCCACTCTCCCCTTCCATTTGCTGTCTTAATTTCCACATGTACCTCTGAGGTTTCCTGTCCATGCAGTGTTGCTTGTGTAGTGTTATTTTCAAATCATCTGAGGAAAGTTGGTTTAACGTTAAGAAGAAAAACAGTTGTTTGTCACGTGTATCAAGTGGCAATTTGTAATTATTTTCCTGACTTTTTTCAGGTGAGACACATTATCTTGTCTCGCCTCCAGCATTCCATGTCCTCATCTTTTGTTTGTTGTTTTTCTCATAAAACGCTGTCTCAGTCTTTGAACATCTCATTCTTTCTCCTGGGATATCAGCCTCTGGGGGATGTGGGGCTCAGAAAGGAGGGGCTGCTTTTACCACACAGGTTCTCCTCCTCTTCTCTCATTTGGCGCTTCATTAACGCTTGCCAAAGACCACAATCTCATTTTATACCTCTCTCAGTCCATTGGTACAGTGTTCTTGTGGTGCTGTCTCCTTTTCAGTGGATCTAGGTTTTCTGGGAGCTGCTTGCTACTCTCCTCTGAGAAATCTCTTGTTCTAGAGAAAGTTCTCACCAGGCCTGTGGCCCTCTGCCTGTCCCTATGGCCACAGCCTTTCTTTGTATGTGAAGTCCTGCAGTGTTTTCCTGTTGGGAAAAGGTCAGGCTTGTTCCTGTTGAGGGGAAGAGTGGAAAGGAAGGAGTTTTCCATCACCTGTAGAGGTGGGAGTGGGAATGCTTGGGCTGAGGCTGCAGCCACACCCAGGCCCAGGGACAATACCTCCCACATAGGCTCCAGAGTCATTACAAGCCAATTGCTGCCTCCAAATCACAGCATCCTGCTCTGACTCCTAAAAGCAACAGCACAGTTCACTGAGATGCACAAGAGCTTTGCCCCTTTGCTGACTAAGCAGGCAAACCTGGACATTTCATCAGCCTTGCTGGATATCCATTTAATCCACAAAAAGCTTAGATCAGGCTAAATTCTGGCACACCTAGTCAAAGATGAGGGTTATAGTTAATTGAGACCTTGTAGCAAGATGTAAACTAACCCAGTAGATGCTAATGATTCATAAGGCTCCCCTGTTGTCAGCAAGTGGTGTTGAGAGAGATGAAGAGAATGAACCCAGAAAAAGGTTTGTGTTCTCAAACATTAATTTTCAGGGGATTTATTGGGCTTACTGTGGTCATTCCCTTGATGAGTTCAAGCCTGACTGGAAAATTACTGCAGTCATGACAATCAAAATATCTGTATTGTGATAATGTAAAAGAATTTCCTAATTTAGCAGTTAGTCAAAGCTTAAATATTTAAATATTAATAATGTAGATACAGTTAATATGTGACAATCCTTAATATAGAGTGTGAGATGTGAAGATTATCTGTGATATACAATAATTTGCAGTAATTCTGGCTCAGGATAATATCTATACAAAATATAATGTTTGGTTCCTATTTTTCATTTCAATTTTGCAGCTGGCGATTCTCATTCTATCTGACATCCTCCATTGTCGGATTTATATTTCTGTATGATGTAAGTGAACTTTTTCAAAGATTGATACTCTATTTTTAACAAAATAATTTCTAGATTTTCTTGCATCCCATTGAAAGGCTCAGTGGTATCAGTGGCTCTGTGGGTTCAAATCTTTGGTGTATGTAATCTACATGATGGGCTGCAATATGCACTGAGACTTAATTTTTAAGTTAACTTTTGGCCTCCTATGATAAAGGAATTTATGAGTAATCAGTATTTTTAAGGCAAGCTTGAAGAAGTCACGCAGATGGTTTTACAACATGCCTTGTTAACACCTACAAATGCATCACATGGCCGTGTTTTCCTCAGAGGAGGCCATAAACCTTTTTTTTTGGCAGCATTTTTGGGGGTCAGAGCTATTTATTGAGGTGTTGTTGCTGAGTCAGAAGTTGGGAATAACAGAAAGAGTGGTGCTTGTAAGTCCATGAGCCCTGCCTGGGGTGTCATTAATGCGTCCTGGAGCAGCGGAACAGTTCCCGGCGTGTCTCTGCTCATCTGGCTCCTCTCCCCAAACGCTGTTTATCATCCCCAACCACTGGTGTGTGTGACTGGTAAACACAGCAAATTTAATCACTGTGGCAACATATCTTGAGTAATTGCAGTAATAAAACACACACCCACTCCTTTGGATGATGAAATTATGAACTGGAACGTTTCAGGTGTCCTGAGAAGAAGCCAAAAAGCTGGGAACGATATAGTAAATCTGAGAGGGAAGTTCCCTTTAGAAATTGGTGGAGAACAGTTATCAAGATTACAGCTTCTGAGCCTGCTCCACTCAGAGAGATTTTAAGTAGTGAAGACTGTGAGTTAGGGTGGTGATTGCTGCTGAGCTGAGCAGTGTCTGACTGATGTGTCTTCCCCAGAAACCCTGGTTTTACGACATATGGCTGACGTGGGTTGGATACCCGTTTCAGGTGAGCTTTTTGGCATCGGGCCAGTGGCCTCCAGGCATGCCAGGTATTTCCCCATTGGAAGGGGTAATCCACAGCAGCCTTTTCCCTGCCTCCACACGGGCACCACCTAAAGAGGTGCGGCGCCAGAGCCTCCTGCCTTTTTTGGGAAGTGCTGCTGACTGCTGCAGGACTTCCCCGGGATCTGTCTGTGGAGCAACTCCCCCCTCCAGCCAGACCACTGTTATTTCCACCCACCCTGGGACACCAGTTACTCACTGGAGATGTTATCAGTGTGCCCAGTTTCAGTGCAGAACCCCTGCACTGCTCCGGGCTCCATGGTGCTTCAAGGCACTCTTATTTTAATAACTCTGCCCCATCCCACTGCCTTCTTATTCCTGTTCTCGGCAGGGGCCAGGAATATAAATAATCCTGCCTCCCAGCTGAGTTTTCCCAGCTTCTGGTACACACCTGACACATGGAAAATGTATTGACCCAAGGGAGCAGCCAAGCTCAGCTCTGCCCTGGGCAGATCCATAGGATTTTAGCATAAATAACTGACATTTCAGTCACGGGATGTGTGAATATTTATTAATTATTCACCAAACTGGAGGGTGTTTATTTGCAGTTGTTCGTAATTAAATGCAGAAGGACTCTGACAAAAACATGGAGAAAAGCGTGTTAAAATCCAGAGGTGGGGGAGGAACTGTGGGAATTGAGAGTTTGGGCTGAGCAAAGGTTAAAATACTTGGCTCCCAGAACATCCTTCTTAATGAAGCCCAGGACGAGAATTTAATTTAGCTTAATTTTTTAAGCAAGACTCAGCAGAGCAGCAGAAGTCAGGAAAGGAAAAAAGAAGTAATCCCACTTGGCATTGACTTTTTGCTATTCTCAGTGCTAACCGTGCTTTTCTTCATCACAGACCATGCTGCCATCCCAGTACTGGTACTACATGACCGAGATCGGGTTTTACTGGTCTCTCTTATTTACCCTTGGGATTGACAACAAAAGGAAGGCAAGTGCTTGTGCTTGTTTGTAGCTTGAGCCTCTGTTCCCTGAGCGGGGAAAAGGAGTTTGTAAGGAAAAGCAGCGCCTGGATCCGGGATTTAGTGCAGCCACTTGAGGGCAGCCTCAGCCTGCGCCTGGCATCCCGCACACATCCAGAACCCCCGGCTGCCCGGGGAGCGATGGCGTCTGACAGCTCAGAGACCCTCAGGGGCTGTGCTTGATAAGCTTTACCTTTTTTCCCCTTCTGTGCTCCCCAGGATTTTATGGCTCATGTCGTTCATCACCTGGCAGCCATCGGGTTGATGAGTTGCTCTTGGTGCGGCAATTACCTGCGGATTGGAACTCTGGTGATCTTCGTGCACGACACTGCAGATTTCTGGCTCGAGGTAACCCTGCTCTCCAGCTTTTTTTTTGTTTGGTTGGTTTTTTTTCTGTCCTGAGTTTTTTGGTTGGTGGGATTTTGGTTTTGGTTTCAGTGAAATTTTAATCTTTTCGCCACAAGTTTCATATGATCCCCTCCTATCTTCTCAGGGACACAGCTTTGCAGATTTGTAACTTGTAAGATAAAAAAGAGCTTCTGGATAATTTAAGATGATGCTTTGTTACAGAATCTGTTATGAGAACAGAGCAGAAGAGACTTCTTCAGTACAGAACAGGGACTGGAAATAAACCTGCCTCCCTGGGTTATTCTTGTTTCATTGATAAAATTAGATCAGGTTGTCCACAGGATCACAGAATCATTGAGGTTGGAAAACACCTCTGACATCGAGTCCAACCTGTATCAGGTATCTACTGGCAGAAGAAAAGTTTCTTCTCCTGGACTGAAGGAAAAGTCCCTTCCCTGCACTAATTATCAGCAGAAGTATTTAAGAAGTGTCCTACACTGTGGTCACAGAGTTGCTGCTGGGTTTCTTGGATGACAAACACAGAGTTTCCTTCACTAGAATTACCCTGACTTTATAACACCAGGTTTGAGAGCACAGTTTCATCACCTCTTTTGGTGGCAGTGCCAGTGTAAGCAGCCCTTGTAGGCTGTTATCTGTCCATTTCTGTTCCTGATACTCTATCTTATTGTATCAGAACAACTAATTGTGGGGTGTGCACTTGGGGTGGGTCCAGATTAAACAAGTTTTCCTCCTGGGTTACTTCTAATGCTGAACTGCTCTGTGGTCCAATGAACTGTGTGGCCTTACAAACAGTTGAATTGACAACTGGTAGGATAGCACTTGGATGGAAACTGGAGTAGAGTACCAGAATAACTTAATCCAGCCCTGCCACTCAAAAGAAGGAAAAGAAAAGAAGTTCATCAAGCTGCTGTTTGAAACTTAGGCTTGGCATCTGCAGATTTGCTCACGCTTGAAAACAGCTGCTTTGCTCAGGGTGTTCCTAACGGAGCACAGAGAGCTGGATGGTTCATTTAGGGGAGAAGCAGCAATTACAGCCTTTGTTAGTGGGCTAGAGACCAGCACTGAGCTCTCCTGCTCTCAAAAGGGAGAAAACAGGAGCTGAATTAGGCCCAGAGCAGGGTCGGTACCAGGCATGTCCCAGAACAGCTGTGTGCCAGGGGTCACTGCCACTCCTGAGCATGCAGGTGGAGCCAGCAGCTTCTCCTGGAATTCAGCCTGTTTGGAATCTGGTAGAAAAATGAGGAATTACCTCTCTTCTAAAGAGCACTTTGTGTTTCCATGACACTTTATATTCTGGTCAGAGAGCTGTTCTTTAGGTCTTTGATGCAGAGTCCTTTCCTTCAAGATGAAAGGAGAAATATAAACAAAGAATCTGGTCTGATGCTGCTTTATTAGGTATCAGTAAAATGATTGCTTTACATGTCAAACTAGGAGGAAATACTCTTCCTGCTTATGTGGAAGATGAGTCTTTATTTATGAAAATGCAGAATTTATTTCAGAGAATATTTATAATACATTTGGGGTTTTTTATCAACTGCAGGCAGCCAAAATGTTTAATTATGCTCACTGGGAGAAAACTTGCAACATGCTGTTTATCATCTTTTCTATCACATTCTTCATCACCAGGATCATCCTGTTCCCCTTCTGGTAAGCAATATTTAATCCAGTCACAGGCTTTTACTTCATTCCCACTCCCCCTGAAAGTTTTGTGTTGGTTGTGATGGAAAAAGGAAAGGAATGGACTGGACTTGAAAATTCTGCTAGTGAGAAAATTGACAAAACCTGTAATTTTCTTTAAAAATTCTTAAGTAAAAATAGTTTTAAATGAGCCTCTTGAACCTAAATAAAGGCTTTTATGTGTTATTTAACTTGATTTTGTAAATAGCAGTTAAATGCTACAAGCCCCTGAATTTTCAAGGGGATTGAGCTCCTTGACTGAGAGAAATCCTTTTCCCTTCCATTCCACCCCTTCTGCTGTGGCTGCAAAGTCAGAGTACATGATTGTAGTTAAATTTTTTTTAGAACCTTTTTTCTGCTACCCAGTCCTTGGGTATTGCCTCACCTCGCTCACATGAGGAGCACTCAGGGAAGTTTAAGTGAACCAATTAATTTATGAGGTCAGCACAAATAAATGTTAACTTGCTAAATACTTGCATGCATTTGGAGTGCTATGATTTAATCTACTTTAGAGTATCCACATGGGTGCTTAACATGTTTATCTTTTTAAAAGTGTTTAATGTGTTTCACGTTCACAGCTCTAATTTGCCCCTCCCTACACATGGACAAATCCTTAGAGACTCAAGCTGGTTAAATTAATAGTTCTGAACATTGATCAACATAAGGCTTTAATTTCCTGTAGTATTTTCTTTCAGAAACGCTGATGTGTTGTACTTTATTGTTGTTTTTTTAATTAACTGTACAAGTGATCTGCAATCATTTTGCTTCACTGAGTTTTTTGTTCTTCAGTTCTTGAGCTTGGAAGCAAAACAGGATGAGATGAAAGGGACTCAAAAAGCCCCAAATAATATAGAAGTAGTGAAGTCTGAAGATGGACAAAACGTATGTTAATTAACGAAAAGCCCTGTTGCAAAGCCTGTAGGATTTTCTCTGGAGTGTGGATTTCAGATTAGAGAGAATTTACACTAAAAAAAGGCACAGGCAAGCTCTGAGTTGCACAGTATCTAGACCACACAGAGATGAAGATCTGAAAAACAGGGACTTTTTCTAACCTCACTTAGAATACTTTCATGCCAGACTCGAATTTCTCATCTTCTGAAGTCTATATTTCAATAGAGATGCATAATCTAGTTAAGGCAGGGTTTGTTAACTAATCTACCATCTTTGCAGAGCTTTTTAACATTAATCAGTTTGTAATGTGAAATTAGAAATAAGTGTAAATAGCATAAAGAAGAGCTCTTGCACCATAACAATGATCTTTATTTTTTAGGATTCTTCGTGCCACACTGTATCAGCCTACCTACTACTCCACAACTCCTGTCATAGCATATTTTGTATTCAATGGGATGCTGTTGGTCCTCCAAGGATTGCATATTTATTGGGGTTACTTAATTTTCAAGATTTTGAGAAGGTTCGTTTTCCTAAAGGTAAGAAATTTTGTTTCTTCAGAAAGATGTGTGAAGTATCAAACAGATGCCAGTACCTCCAACAGATTTACTTGGAATTTTATTGTTTTCCTGACCTTTCAAGTCAGCATTTCTAATAGGGATCTACAAAGCACAGAGATGTTCAAATGTGCTTTGTACCTCTCATTGTCACACCTTTTCTCTTGGTTGGAAGAGAAAAACTTCAGCTAGAGTGGGGTTTTTTTTGGCCTATATTTGATATTTTGTACCAATAGTAAATGAGACATGAGCTCTCCCAAAAACTGAAGCCCTAAGATGGTCCAGAACTCCTCAGGAATTCCTGTGTTTCAAGTGAAAGCAAAGTTTTGTCACTTTGTAGCAACTTACCAAAAAAAGAAGAGTAGAAGTGAGTGATGAGAGCTTTGACTACAATTTGTCTGCAGGATTTAAATTTCCTCAGGTTTGCTGAAATCTGAGGCCAACTAAACTTGAACACTGGTTTTGAATCATGAACACCATATGAAACATATCTGGTGTTATGTTATGACAAAATGAAATACTATCATATTCAGCTGGAGCAGAGAAACAGTGCAAGCCTGGTGCTGCCTCATCTGCTTTTACCTTGTAGAGAAAACTTGTGGGAAAACCAGAAAACTGCCATTTATGTCTCATTTGATTGCCTGAAGTAGTGACATTTTCACAGGGTCTTGTGCTAGGAAGTGTGCAGGGTAGATAAAACATTTAGCAAAAAGCATTAAGACTTCGGAGAATGTTTCTAAGATTTGGCATAAGCATTGACAGGTGTATTTTTCTAGTTAAGATGAAATGTAAGTTGTGCTGTTGAAAAATGGTATTTCTTCTGAGGCTCAAGAAGCAAAAACTTAATTGAACTGACTGTCCTTTTATCTGAAGCAGTTAATGCTGTGGATCATCTTAAGGAAATAGAAATATTCCTTTCTCCCTGTATTGAATTATTGTTTGAGTGCTAACAGGAACCATCCTGTAATTATTGCATTTTTGGATTCCATCAAATCTTATGCAGATAGGCAGCTGGGTATCTAGGGAGACCCAATACCTGCCCTAGAAGTTACAAACTCAGCCCCTGTTAGACAGCAAACAGCAGCATAGAAGGGACAAATCTGTGGAGGAAATGGTTTGTGTTGCTCTGCCTCTAAAACAAGCTTCTGTGTTCCCTTAGACACTGAGATTCTGGTATTTCTTATGTGTCACTTACCTGTGTTTGACTAATGACTACATTATTTCTGCCCTGACATATTGAGTGGTAAAGTGCTTTACTTCTTGTTCTCTTTTGTGATTTTGGCGTTGTCTCTGTCCTGTTCTTGTTCTCTGTGCACAACCCCTCTGATGAATGGAGAGACATCTCTGCCAGCTGAGGAGGAGGAGGAGGAAGGCTTTGGCAGAGCTCTCCATCCATACTGGTGGAGGTTCTCAGAGCACAGTGGAGGAACGTGCTCAGATGCTGAAGAGGACACTCCAGGCCAGCTATGTAAGGCCACACTGCCCTGCCTGTTGTGTGCCTTTGTAAGGGGCAGAGATGTTTTATTTTGAGATAAGAGCTTTGTTGTGTTCGTCACTGCTAAAAAATGGGAAAGCACCAAGCCTGCATCCCTACCACGGATTTTTGATTCCTTATACAGCTCTCTGAGAAGACGGTTTCCAAATAACATTTTTACAGTGGTAGCAGCAGCAGCCTGGGCCCTTTTCAGTCTGGATGACTTCAGCTGGCTTGCATGTGCAGCCTGTTTTCCATAGCAGTGGCAAACTTGGCTGTGAAAGCAGCCAGTGCCTCCAGAGCTGGAAAGGCAACGTTGAAAAGAATGGTGTTGGCAAGGCAGCGCTTTTATACCAACATCTTTGTTATAGACATGCTGCACACAAATAGCTGCTGCTATTTTAGGGAAATACCAGTAGACCATCATCCTGCTGTTAGAAGGGGTTTGTTTCTCTGCCCAAGACTGCCTGTTTTCTGAATGAAAACTTTGCAATTTTTGATATTTTTCTTGAAGCAACAGTTAGCTACTTCAGATGGAAAAATGAAGTCATGGTGTAACTGGGAATAGAGACTTCTGTTGTTGTTAACTGAAGGAAGCTCTGAGCACAGAAGGGTGTAAGGAATTTTTTCAGTGCCCTCTGTGCCTTGAGCCATCCTGGAGTTTTGAGGTCACTGCAGCCTCAGGAGTTGGTGACTTCTTCCATGCTTTACTCTTCCCCCTGAGGAGGAGATGGCATTTGACTGAGAGTGGCTGGGCAGAATCTCTTCATGTCAGATGTCACCTCCCCTCTGCACCAACAGAGGGGACAGTTATCCTCAGTCCTCTGGGTTAACTGCCCAGCCAACTGACTTGCTTCAGCAAAAAAGAACTTGGACTAAAAATCTTGCGTTTTTCCTCCTCCCAAATACTGCAGCAAGAGACGGATGAAAATGAGGGAAAAGGAAAGAAGGGAGATGATCTTCTGCTGTCCCCCTGTGTCCTGTTTTCTCAGCCATGGGAGTCTCTGGCACAGGGTCTGGTGGCACAGAGCAGCACTGGTGGTCTCCAGGCTCACGGGACTGGTGCCACCTTTCCCTTGGTGCTCTGGGAACGTCCGAACAAGGGGGAATTCTCCATCCACAAGCTCAGCTGTACTCAGCTACTTGACATTAAAAAGCTTTTTATTTCCCATGGGGGTAAACTTGAGGGTACAGAATTAAGTTTTTCAAATCAATATTTCTTACCTCTGGAAAATATAAATATTCCCTAAACATCCTTTCTCAAATGCCATTTGTGACCCTGTGTGTGAGCAAGGCCTGTAAGAAAAGCCCTTCGAGGTCAGACCTGTAGCCATGCACCAGTTCTGCTTCGAGAGGAAGGAGGACATTCTTCAGTGTAATTTCTTTTCAAGTTAGGTCAGGCAATTGCAATGTTAGCTGCTGGCTGCCATCTTGATGTCCAAGGCCTTTTGTTGCTAGGAAACTCGGTGTGTTTCTGCAATATTGTTCAATTACATGGTTAAATTACCCACTTGTATCAAGTTTCAAGCACCACTGAAACATGTCTAGTCATCATGTCTGCACATATGAGAATATTTTAGGAAAATTGAAAAAGCATATAGAGAAGTATGTACATATGCACTGATTTAAAACATCTCGCCAGGAAAATCCCATGGAGATTAAACATTTTATTTCCAAGGTCAGAAAAAGGGAGTGAATGACAGCAACTTATAGCCACATTATTATGGCAAATTAAGATGTAAAATATATGTTAAACCCATTACACACTGAGTTAAAGTTTTGAGACTGCAGTGCTTTAAATCTTGAAAAATATGTGTAAGTTGTAGGAAATGGGCATCATGTCCACATGTCTCGGATACTTCAGGACTGATGCAAAGTCCATCAGTGGAGGGTAATGGCAGGTTTCTGACAGACTGAAATGTGTCCAGGAATAGGTTTTCCTGCTCTTGTAATTGTTTTGCCACCATCAGACCACCTTCAAGGCAGGCAACGAGCTGCTCACTAATGGCTGCTGTTATTTAGGAGTCGTCAGCAGCAGTTTTCTTGGATTCACTGTGGTTCTTTCCTCTTCCTGAAGCAGAAAAGACCCTGCACTGCTGTAGATCAGGGTTTTGGACTTGTCACTCTTTAAAAGCCTGCCTATGTTCAATATTCCTTTGGCATTTTGTACTTGGTAAGCTTTTTAAAGACTGGTTGGGCGTATCCTTGTCCGTGGTTTGTTCATTCCTAATTTGGCTCAAATTCCCAAGGCAACAGTGAGAGTTAGTGTTCAAAGAATGACTAAAAACAGAGTAGTAGAAAATGAAAATGATAAGAAAATACTATTTTGGGTTGACATGAGAGCTGTGAAGTGCTTGTTATGATACATCTGCTGTTCCCAGCCATCATTTTTCTACTGCAGCATTTTTCCTCTTACTTTTTTTTTTAATGCTTGATCTGCTTGCATCAAACAAATTGAAATGTAATGAGAATTAGCACATTCAGTGAGAAGTCATTCCCTTCGGAAAAATGCCATACTACAGGAGTTAAACAGAGGACAGGGTTTGTTTCCTGACCTAGAGGCACATAAGATTTTTGTTTTCTTTTACTGAGGTGTTTTGTTAGGCCTGTGCTGCCCACTGGCTGTTGGGATGCTGGTAACACAGACCTAGAGGTGCACTTGCCTTAATTCCAAGGGGTTGTTTTAAAAGCAGCAATACATTTTAGAGGCTAAAGAAAATCTAGTGAGTTACATTTTCATGACAGTGGAACTGGGAAGTTATGGAAAAGCTTTTCCTGGATATTTTGTTATTCCCTTCCAGACTGGGAAGGGCCAGTACACACTGTTGTTCTGCTTTGGAATTTGAGTTCTCTTAGTGGAGAAAATACCAGACACAAACACAAGACAGGTTGAACTAGATTAGTAGGGGTTGCCCTTTCTTCATTTTAAAGGAAAACAGGTTGTGCAGTTGAATTTCTTGGTTCTTAACAGATGAATATTTATAACAGATTTTCACATGAGGACAGCTTATTAGGGGAACAAAATGGGCCAAATGAAAGCTTTCCCTCTTAGACATGAAAATCAGTCAATCTGGGAGCCTTCCCAGTTGGTTAAAATGTTTGCCCCTGGGACATGAGCTGTTTAATAGCCTGAGAATGGAGTTAGCCAGCCAGGTCAGCAGCGTGGAGGCTCGTGCCCTAGTAAAGGGAAATTACTTCCTGTTATGACTTTCTTTCATCTGCATATTTCCCATTCTGCTCCAGCCATGTAGTTAAACCCAGAGCCTGGCTGCATGTCTCACTTGGTGCTGCCAAATTCATCTGAGGGAGGGGGAGGGAGGCAGGCAGAAGGAACAGAAGGAGTTTGAGGTTTGCTGCTGGTGCTTACAGTGATGGCCACGGAGCAGAGAAGAGCCCTGGAGCCCCCTGCCCTTCCAGGGATGTGGAGCCAAGGCTGAGCTCAGCCATGGATATTGTCAAAGTGTGCAGCCCATCAGAGCTTGTGGAAGAAGAAAAGCCACCAGTTCTTCTCCACTGTGCCAGTCCAAGAGCACTCTTTGGTCTCTGGGGCCTCAACTGGTTTTCCTGGCACCGGGAGTTAAAAGGGAGATTTCTATTTAAATCTCTGCACTTACTCCAGATTCTGAAAGGGGTCAGCAGCTGAGCAGTGACTTCCAGGGAGGTGTGTTATATGTGCTTAGTGGATTGTATGTTATACCACACACTAAAATATACTTCTCAGGTTTCAATACAGCAACGTTCTTTGCTGGATTTCTTTTTTAATGATTTTTTTATAAGCTCTGCTTAGAATGCCCATAATTCCACAACATTTTTCACTTGAATATTATAAAAAAATCAGGTAAAGCTCAGAAAACCCAGGTTAAAGACTATTGTGACCATTGTGGAGGAATGAACTAATGAGAAATCACAGAAAATAAATTGTGAGCATTTGCCTGTAATAGATGGGTGGTGAAGGTATGCTGGGATGGGAACCCTGGGCAAAGTACCCTTCCCAGCCCTGCTGTGCACACACAGGACTGTGCAGGAGCAGCCTCAGTCCTCTGGCCAGAGCCCAACAAATTGGGGGTGTGGATGCTCCCTTTGCCTGTCCCACGTTGGCCGTGCCATAAACAGCTCTGAGGTGCTGTAATCAAAGTCTGCTCTTTCCAAAGTGGCAGAGTTTGACTCCAGCAGGAGCTGCAGATGACCACTGCCTCTAAGAATAGCAGCCCCAGCCTCCCTGCGATCCTGCAGCTTCCTGGCCTGGCCGTTCCCCGGCGCTCAGCTGGGAGGAACGAGCCTGGCCCAAGGCGGTTGTGTCAGTTTTCAGCAGCCATGGATCTGGCCAAACCAGCACCCCCACCCCCTCTGCGTGTTCCTGGCACAAGGCAACTCCACTCCTAGTAAATCCCTGATCCAAATCGTTCTTTTGATGTGCAAGTTCCTAATTCAGAGGAAGGACAAATGTTGGTAAAGTTTTTGCTCTCAAATTAATTGCTTTACCTTGCTGCTCACAGAAGGGCATTTGCTGACAGGTTTTCTGGCTTCTCATTTTAACTGCTTGTATCTTTTAATTTTCTAGCAGAATCTTTATGAAATGTTCCATTTCTTGCTAGTTTTATATATACACCTATATAAAAATTATATGTATGTAATAGTGTGCATATGTATTTATTTTTTCAATTGCCAAAAATCAATTCACAGAGCAAACCCTAAGCCTTTACAGAACTTTTGATGCCTTCATTTACTATTTTTAATATATTCTGCAGAGGCTTGAATTGTGACTTTGTTATGAGGTGAATAATTCTTATACTTTCAGAGGGAGTTTGAACTGCAATCTGGTGAATCGATTTTAAAAGAGACTGAAATAAAGCTAGTTAATGATAGGTTAATATCAATTGAGAAAGAAAGTTGTTCTGTCTTATATTTAAAGAAAATGTTTCCCTAGGAGGACCTAGGAGTGCTCCATAATCATAATTACATGGCAAGAAGGGAGGAAATCCTTTAAGGGAGCAGTTTGTCCTCTGTAACACAATTTTAGTGATCAGGCGCAGGACACTGCAGGTTTCCCTCAGCAGGAAGCACAGAAGGCAGCCTGAGTAGGGGATGGGTGTGAAACAGCTCCAGGGTGGGATTTGTCTTGTGTAACTGAGGCTGTGCTTACCACAACTCCCAGGCTCCCTCTGTAATCACTGGAGGAAGAGTGGTGTCCCCATCTCTGTATCATTTGGCTCAGTAAGAAAACTGCATAAAATTTTATTCACTGGGTGATACTTAAAATATTCCATATCCAGCCTTGATATCAGGGTGTTTACAAAGACTGTATGGAAATGAATTTAGGTATTGTGATATGAACATAAGAAAACAATGTTATTTGTTAGCTACGTAACTGAAAATTAGATTGATGTTTAAGTATGGATATAAAGTTTAGATACATCACAACAGGAATGGAATGGTCTCTAAGGATGTAAATAGAGAAATGTCCCTGTTGGACAGAAGTGCCTGTCACATACCTGTGCTTTGTCGTCTCACTCCACAGTGCTGCAAGGCTTCTGTAGGAATACTCTTTAGCAGCTGTGTTGTTTCAAAACATTAATTAAGTGCAGTATCATACCTCACCAAGAACAGCACGAGTGTCTGATCAGCTGTTTTGTAGCCAGAACAGCATTTCTAAGGAGTAAAAGTGCATGTTCTGATAAAAGTTCATACCACTGAACTCCTTGGCTTAACACAAGTTCTGTCCTAGGGTAAAAAAAAGTTCACTATAGAGAACAGCATCAAATGCCTATTATATTGTTCTTTGTTTCTTTGCCAACTGTGGATTTAAAATTGGAATAATTCAAAAAGCAGTGGGACATTATGACTCACTCGGTACCTCCTGGGCTTTTGACATTATCGTAAAGCCCCGCGCGCCGCAGTGCGAGGTTTAGTGTGTGCATTTCAATAACTCAGCCAGCAGACTCTGCTGAAACCACAGAGAACATGATTAGCTGTAAACAATGACTTGGTTCTTCAGAGCAGTCGGGGCAGTGGAGCACCAGTTCCAGGTGTGCTGTGCTGAGTGACACCACCAGTGAGGCTTTCTTGGGGTTAAATTTATCACGTCAGTCAAAATCAGGGACATGTTCTAGCAGCAACTTCTAGTTTTATAAAGCTATTTTTTTCAGTAATTGTGGAGTTAGTGTAACTTTTAATTTGTTTTTTACAAGTCTTCTTTGAGTTCCCTCTGAAAACTATCAGTGGAAAGCTTGGGGAATGGGTATAACATAGAAGAGAGAGATTAAATAAGAGGACTTTTTGCCATGAGATGTCCAACACAATTAATTTAGAAAGTCTGCATCTTCATTTAAAAATGGCAGAAAACAGAGTCTGACTGTGCATCTTCCATGGAAGATAAACATTATTTATGTTGCCTAGTGTGTATGAGCTGAAAAGGGAAATATATTTTCCAATAAAATCTTCCAGTCTGGAAATATAGAAGAGTTTGCTTGAATCCAAATGTATATTGCTTAGTCTCAATAGGAAAGTAAAGACTTATTAAGTCATATGTCAGCTGAGTTGAATTATTGATGTTGAATTCAACATGTTGAACTCAGAGATTCATCAACTTTATAGTATTATTTGTTAGAAAAGTACCCCCTTCTATCTATTTGGACCGACTTTTTATTATCTCTCTTGTTTATTATCTCTTTTATTTGAGGCAGTGGTTGCTGACCTGACTAATAGCTTTCATCTTTGTACTTCAAGATGTTTCCATATGTGCAGGTGCTGTGGAATTTACTGTCTTTACATTGAAAAATCAAGATCTAGTCAATGTGTTTGTGGATGTTTAAATGAAAATATTCTTAAGGTAGAATTATGGTACAAGGTTCTGATTTTAATACAAGATACATTTAAGAGTCAGGAAATTCCAACTAAATGTTAAGAATAAGTATTTGAAAGTCCAAAAATCTAAATTTTACCAGATCAGAAAACAGAATTCTGGAATCAGCTCTGAATTGTTTTGATACATAGGTACTTGGTAGGAGAAATGCAATTAACTGTGTGGATGTAAACTAAGCTTAACCCCAAAAAATAATTGGTTCTAGTCTTGTCCAGTCAGGGGCCAAATTGAATTCTTCTTAGGCTGCTGAGAAACCTGGAATGTTGATGCCAGCAGGTGAGTTAGGCCTGGAACATCTCCCACCACCCATACAGGCACAGTAAGAACCATGGAACCATGGAATGGTTTGGGTTGGAAGGGACCTTAAAGCCCATCCCATCCCCTGCCATGGGCCAGGGACACCATCCACTACCCCAGGCTGCTCCAAGCCCCGTCCAGTCTGACTTTGGACACTTCCAGAGATCCATCCATAGCTGCTCTGGGCAACCCCACCCTCACAGGGAACTGTCTGCATCTGCCAGCAAGTGCCCTTCCCCTTCTGAGAAAGCAGAGGCATGTTGCTGAGGCTTTTCCTCTCTGTTTGTAGGGTCAGTGCACATTGCTACAATACATTTTTGCCTTTTTAATACAGCTTGGCACTGTCTTCCCCTCCATGCTTACACTTTCCCCTTGAACTGCCCTGCTGTGGCTGCAGCGTGACCTCAGCGTGCACTGGACAGAGGTGCCACATTCTCAGTGAAGGGGGCAGAGGGAAGGGTGGTGTCTGCCCAGCCCCACTCCAGCAGTGAGGTTCCCATGGTGTCACCAGCCCAGGGGACAGGAACCCAACACTTCCATCAGCTGTCAGCACAGCCGTGTCCTTCTGCTGCTCTCCTCAGCTGTAGCAGAGTGCAGGGCCAAGGGCTTGTCAGGAGGGAAGTGATCTCTGAGTGCTTTATTGAGAGACAAACTTGTACAATTAGGAGTAAATTCCCTGTTAGTTTAGATGGAGATTTGACCAGTATTTTTCTGCTTACAAGAGGCTGGGAGGTGGCCTATGACTTTTGTTCACCTCTTACCTTCAAGAACTCTTTTTCCATGGTGAAGTCTCTTAGAAGGTCCTTTACTGTTCATGTAGTGCTAATGATTTCAATGATACACGTTCTAACAGCAGTGAAATGCAAGAAGCCAAAACTACCTTAACAAATACGGTTCATTTAACTAAAAGAGGCAGACTGAGCAGCAGGTGGAAGGGTTAAACAAAAGGAAAAAAGATTATAAAAGTTTGCGGCTTTGGCTTCACTACAAATGGCTCTCTTGCAGACTTTATAGCATTAGTGTTGCTTCTCATAAACCTTGAAACCATTCATCCATTTAGAAAGATTAAATTAGTTAGTCATCCAGAACAGAAAACGTACACATCCATTTTGTCTGTTACCCTAAACCAGATGAAGTATAATAAATGCAGTTGATGCCATTAAACTAAAGCATTGAGTATTAATGATGGCCTCAGCTGTGGTATTTACAGTTTGCCAGCTCTTGTGTTCCTGATAGTAAATTCATCTGCTGCTGCTCAGGGACAGTCAGAGCAGAGCCTTTGAGCTGGAAAACATGAGTATAATATATGATGTGAGGGGCTCAGAGAAAACATCTTGGTATTAAAGCAGGGAAAATCCTAGAAATGTTACAATTTTTGTTATTATTAGAAGGTCAAAGTTAAGAGGCACAAACTTCACTTAGGATATCTTAATATATTTATAATGGTCTGTTAAACGGTTTGCAAAGACAGGTTTGTTTGGATTTCCAGTTACAGATGAAGCTATTGCTATTTCAAGTTCTGTCACTTAAACAAGCCAGCCAGAAATCGCCAGACTGTCCTAAAGCAGGCATTTGAAGAGGCACTTGGTCAGAAAGCAAGTTTATTATTAAAAAACATAATAAAAATTAGATTTAATTTAGCAGCATTTTTTTCTTGATTAATATCAGGATTTCAGAAGTAACACTGTCTCCCAGAATTGAGAAAATTTGCAGTGATTGCTTCAGAATATGAAGAAATTTAATTCTACTGCTTTAAAATCTGTAAGAAATTCTCTCAAAGGCAGGGATTTACAATGGGCTGGAAAAAACATGACATGCTTTTTAATTACTGCATATAGTGGCTTTAATCAGAGCATCCAGCTTGACAGCATTAAAACTGGGAAGCAAACTCCATCTGAGTTTCCAGTTCCATGCTGGAAATGCCAGCTCATTCCTATAGGAAACAGGAATCAATATCACATACTGGCCATCATTCAAAGCAGAGCAGTTTGCCAGCTGTTCTTAAGCACATGCTTGAGCACCAGCGAGTTGTGTGCAACACAAGGAGTGACTCCAGATGAAATACCACAAACTTCCCTGACTTTACCCCAGTGAGCCCCAAAGTGCTGCTCCCTGTCACTGCCCACAGCACAGCCTCAGGGAGATGAGAGCAATTCCAGGGAGTGCCATGGATTTGGAATCAAGACACTGCTTAGGATTAGTTTGCTTTTCTTTCTGAAACATTTCTGGTGGCAGAAAAGCACCAATCCTCCCCCCACTCCCTCAGCATTTGTCTTTTACTGCAAATACAAATGGCAAAAATACCAGGAGGGAGCGAGGTGATCTGAAAGAGCCAGAACCTCATAAATCGTGTGGGAAAGGCTGTCTTGCCTTTTCTCTAACTGATGGCATGCCAAGTTTATTTTACAGTATGTACAGTAAGATTTGTTTGTTTTGATACCCTTTGTAAGTTGTTAGGGAAAAGGCAAAAGAAAATCTCCAGGAAGTTTATAGTTTGTGATGAGCCAGAGCTCAGGCTTTAATTTGCTTTCTAGCCCTTTACCTTTTACTAAGAGTGTAATATATAAAGGGATATGAGATTGCAATTGGATGAGTTATTACTGGGCTGTTATTTATTTTCTCTGTATGAATTTGGTGCTTAAGAAAGACCTCAGAGCAGCACGCTAAGGAAGTGGAATTGTTAGTTCGTTCCGAGAGCAGATACAGGAGGGGCAGGAACAACCCTGGTTTCTCCTCCTGTGTCACCACTCTGACCTTGGCACATCACAGGGAGAACCAGCAGCCTCTGCCTGTGTAGCTGAGATCCAGGTGGGTGACATGAGAGCAGATTTATCCATGATGCAGTGGTCCCAGCGTGGCTGTGCAGGCAGGGGACTGTCTGTGCTGACGTTCCTGCCAGCTCCAGCACACGGCTCAGGAGGCAGAGCTCTGCTATGAGGAGAAGCTCCAGGTCTCCCTCAGGCCAAGCATCCTGCAGTACAGAAAGACACAAAAAGTGGTGCCTGTTTTTGGGCACCATTTAGGAATCAGGAAGAAGGCAATGTTTTCTGGATGTACAACATCTCTAACGAGAACATGGCCGAAGTCTGTGGATCAGGTCACCCATTGGTGTGGAAAGTCTTCCAGGCAGGCAGATGCTGCTCTTGTCAGCTTGTTGCACTGAAGGGAAAATAGGGGTGTTTGAGTTTAATGCTGAAACCTCGACTGTTTGAACCAAACTTCTGAACACATTGTAGGGCCTTGGGTTATGGCAGGAGTTGAGAAATAGGAGACTAATGGTGTATTTTATGTGCCATGACAAACAGCACAGTGAGGTTTCACCTTTCCCTGAAACACGGGGTAGACATGATGGCCTTTCTATGTGATGGAAATGTTCACTGTTTCTATTTTTGATTGTCTGGGACAAAGCATGATTGACAAATGTTAGGAGCTGTCCCTGTGGAGCTGGGCAGGGATTTTCCTGAGGGCAGACTGCCTCACCAACCCCTTCCATCCCTGCTTATGGAGCAGCGGTTCTCCTCACAGACAGCTCCCTTAGCAGGGTGATAAACCCAAGATGCACAAGAGTTGTGCAGACACAGCTTCCCCCGTGCCAGTGTGGGTGTGCTGTGTACACCACTGAGCAGGAAAGAGCATTTTAGGGTCAGCAAGTGGTTTTGAGCAAAGCTGATGCCAGGAGATGCTGGCACAGCTCATCACTGTTTAGTTTACACCTGTCAGAATCAGGCAGCCTCTCAGCTCCTGTGTTTGGGTGAGTGTAGTCATCATATTTAGCTTTTAAACAATGTTCTTTTCATCTTTCCTGCACTTCACAGCTGTTAATTAATCCCACAGCACACAGGGATTAATAGTAACACTTTACAGGGAAAAGCAGAAACGAGCAAGAAGAGGTCAAGTGGCTGGGCTGAAGTCATGGAAGCAGTTTTGTCTAAAGAACATTTGGTTCTGCAAGATTAAAGTGTTGTTAACTGATCTCTCCTTGGATGTCAGCCTCCATTTGAGGGGAGGGTGTATTTCTGGGGGGCAGTAGAATATGTTCACAGTGCTTTCTTCTCCCTAGGACTTGAAAGATGATCGGAGTGATGAAGAGGAGGAAGATTCTCTTACAGATCCTGAGGAGGAGTCCATGAAGAATGGCAATAAGAACAGCAGTGGGTCCAGCAAACACCTCCTAAGTGGCAGTCACCACTAGCCCTGTCCTGCCTCACCTCCTGCAGTGATTTCTGCTCTGGTTTTAGCCCAACCTACAGGATAGGATTTAAGTCAAAAGGCTTGTGAGAGACTGTGATTGATTTATTGTTGGCTACTGCACCTGGAAAAAAGCCCAGTTTAGAGGGGAGGGAGGAGTTGCATAACATGACAAAATGTGTTAATGACCCACTTTCGGAATCGTTGCGGAGTGTGTGGAAAGATGTTTGGACACGCTGACTGACAGCGCCCCACAAGGGCAAAGCTCAAGAGAGTCAAGTAATTTAGTGTCCCGTTGATTCTGGTGTTGTTTTTCAATCTGATATAAGATATATTTCATCAAACAGTTTAAATCACAGATGTTTTGTGGTAGGTAGGTAGTGTGAACTCCATTAGGAACCAGAATTACTCAGTGTGGGAAAAATTTGACAGTGCTGCGCAGTGACTGGCATTTTAGTCTTTACTTTTCAGTTTAAACCCTCGTCAAAATGGGTATTTTTCTGAGTTATATTTCATTTCCTGGAGGCCAGAGGAAGCAAACATGGAGGAATTCAAATTACTTGTCTGTGAAGAGTTGGCTTCAGCGTAGAAATATAGTCTTTCTCTGAAGTGATAGATAGCTGAAATATTGTGTCAAGGAAGTCACTGTTGAAACAGCAAAACTCAGCCCCAATTCTCCATTGAGCTTTAGGCTTCTCAAATGTCTTTCAGTCATTTTGGCCCAGTGTTAGCACAGAAGGTGCAAAGGGGAGAGAAGAGGGCAAATGGAAATTGGGTCTTTTCACAGGTTCTCATGCACTTATTTGTCTTCAAAACTGCCAAACACCCCCTGCTCCTGGCACATCTTCAGCCCAGAAGGTTAAAACCAAATCTCATCCATTCCCTTCTTGTGACCTTGTCTCACAGCTTTGGATACTGCCTTCTCTGGAACGAGGCCACCAAGTTCTGATTTGTGATTCTGGAGTGTTCACTGCAGGTACCCGGGCACTGGGGAGCACAGGACTGGCACAGGATGTCACACTGTCACTGCTGTGAGTTCCTTTGGTACCAGGATCTGTATTTCCATCTCTGCTCTTTTATAAGATGGGGAATCACACCAGCTAGACCCAAACTTGGATGGATGTGACTTCAGCTATGTGGTGTTGTTTATGCTGTAACCAGTGAGCAACAGCTCCTCTTACCCAAAGTGCCTCTATCCTAAATTTGCACTCCTATTCTAACACCAGTGATGCTGCAGCAGCATTTTCAGTCCCGGGACTCTCCACAGAGAGCCCAGGCCTTGTAAACAGGGTGGTGCCAGTCTCATTTCCCTCTGCATTAGCTCACAGGGTCATAAAGGATTTGTGTCATAAGTTTGGGAGGTGAGAGGCTCTGCATGTGGTTCTACAGTAGCTGAGATCATCTGGAGAGTTAAATCCAGTAGCTTGATAGAGGCCAGGGGACCACTCCTAGAGCAGCCTCAGCGCAGAGTGTTGGGTTCTGAACGGCTCCATTCCCCTCCGGCTGCTCCGGCAGGAATTGATGACCTACGGGAAGCGTTACATGGCTGACTTGTTTTCCCAGGAGTTCCTTGGCAAGTGGGATGGAATTCAGTGACTGAAGTATTGAAAGAATGGGAAATGTTTGGGATCTCAGATATGAAGAAAGAAGTGGGTTTCATGCAGTTACAAGGAGCTGTAGGAGGGCTTTGTTACAGAGGCTTAGTTTTTTTACAGTGTCTTAAGTTTTTACTTGTATTTTGGACCCAAATGTGCATGTTTTACCACAAATGGAATTACAATGAGGAAGGAGCATGGCCTGCAGCTTCTGAGAAGGAAGGGAGGTGTGTGGGGGTGGAGGAATGAGACCCTGTCCCACTGCTTGTGGTTCAGTGGTGTCACTGGGGCTGAGTGGGCAGAACCCCCTCAGCAGCCTTTGGCCACCAGTGCCCTTCCTGCACGGGTGAGGAGAACACCTTAAATACTGCAGGGGGGAATATGGGAAGTGTAAGCACTGATGGCATCATCTAAAGCAACGGGAGAGTTTGGCAGGGGCACAGTTCTTATCGGGGCCCGTTTATTGCCTGCATGAAAAACACTTTCCTAACAAAACGTGGAAACCTGGCGTCTTGGAGGCTTTACACTCCCTTGGAGAGACAGTGGTGCTTTCTTTGAGATGTAACGGAGTTTTGGGAGGTGGCCAGGGTATTATCATTTGATTTTGGTGCCAGAAGCTTTCCTCCTATGACTAGGAAAGGAATTCAGGAAAGGACACACAAAGAATGATGTTGTCACAGGAATGAGCCTCTGAACAACTACTGATTTTTAAACTGGAATTTATAGTCTCCTTGAGGCCAAAACTTGCCTTTCCTACTCAGGACAAGTGTCCCACTGAAGCCAATTAACTCTATTGGAGTCCTGCCTAGGAAAAATTTTGGATTGCAGTTATCCAACCTAATTGCAAGAACTGTTGTTCTAAGTTGATGTGAAACTGAGATCTTAAAGGAAGAACAAAAAGGTAGATAAATACACTCAGATATAAAACTTTGAGGCAGATTTTAGGTGAGTACAGAAGAATATGGAAGAAAATAACATCCTGAAGGTGAAGATTAAGTCACAGTAAGCAACCAAATAATATTGCAGTAGGGGGTGGAAGGCAAGCAGGCCATGGAGGGCCCTTTACAGGGATTACTGTCATGGGCAACCAAGGGGATTAGACATAAAAATTCTGAATGTAAACCACTAGGTCCTGGTAATAAATATCCACAGCACAGAAAGAAGTGGGAATGGGCTGTCAGAGTGTCCCCTGTTAACATCAGATTGGCCATTCCTGGAGTTATGTGTGTTTAATTTCCTCTTTTTACTGATGGAAACTCAGAAACGAAGCTGAGGCCATGGGGGCACAATTCCTGCAAAATAAATTCATGTCATGGTGCTTCAAGATTTTCAGTCTATGCAATGCAATGAAGAGTCAACATTTTTATAATCTTGTTGTGAAAAGAGTCTCACAGTGCAGGTGCAGAACAACTGTAGGCCTGTATGGGGGCACAGATAGACTCTATGTTTAATTTTTGTCATTTCATAAAGTGTGTCCTGGTTCAATGAGTGACACTGCATCTGGCTTTGCTGTGTCACTTTGACCATGCCAAAATATTTCTGATAGAGCTATAGACTGAAAATCAAATCTTAGTCCATAAGACTCGGGAAACTCTTCTGTTCCATTTAGTTTCTCTGGATTTAGTTCAGGTTTTCCTGTCTGTGGGTACTCTGCTTTCTCCATACTTGTGTCAGATTTACCAGCCTGCTCTGGATTGGGTTTACAGATCTCCTTTACTCCACAGAACTCATTTTGTCAATTCATATTGTTTGGTATAATTATTGTTTTGTGTTCTTAATGCCACTGACTTTGTCTGGTCAGTTGTGATACACACTACAAATAAATATTTTTTAAAAACAGGTTTCCATGTAAGGATTGTTTTCTCTGCCTTGAAGTGTCCTCCCCTCTGCTCTCCATTCCCTCCAAGCTTTCCAATGAGACCCTCATTAGTTCAGGAACTAATTCCTTACTCTTGCAAGTTTTTCTCTTGCCTGAAAAAAGCTGGATGACCCACAGCCTTCATAAAAGGTAACAGCGATGTCTGTAAATGAAATTGTGTTTTTCTGAACAATTAATGAACAGAGGGGAAGGAAAATTAATGGGGCCCTCATCCATCTTTTGTGTTATTCAAGATTTATGGTTTGATATAAGTATTTGCAAGTGGTCCTATGTACCTCAGGAATGCTACACCTGTTTGTATCTCTGCCCAGCTGGGTTTTGTAGTGTTTAGGAAGTTCTGCATATTAGGATTGAGATGCCACCACCCAGCAGGTTGTTGTGGGATTATCTGTGGCTCATCATAGCTCAGACCTGGATCTTCAGCTAGCAAAAGCAGGAAAGCTCTAAGGAAAACAAGGGAGCTGTGCTGATTTGTATCAACTGAAAAGCTGCTCCATATTTCTTTCCATTTCTGCCTCCCTGGTCGGGAAGATTGCAGAGGTTCTGACTTATGTCTTGCCATGGGCAAACAAACACAAGGGAAGGTGTTTCAGCCCAAATAATGAACTGTAGCACAATACTTTGGTTTTATTAGCTGAAATTTTATTTTTTAAGCTTATGAGCAAGAATAAAGTCCATGGAAAACAAACCGAGCAAGGCTGTGTGAGTTTTGGCTACAAACAACTTGCAAACTGTGAAGAATAAAAAAAAAAAAGTTGCTGAATTTGGAAGAAAAACACCATCTCCACAGGCACTTCCCCAGCTGTGGGGTTGAAGAGCAGCAGATGAGCAGGAATGACAATCCATGCTGAGCACATGGACACAGCCCAGGTGTGAGGGCTCCAGAGCTGCTCCAGGGCTTTGGTGCAGAGCAGCACATGAGCCATGAATGTACCTGGGTGCTGATTTCACTCAAAATCACTGGGAATGATTGTTCCTGGTTTCCTGTCAGTTTGATGGGCTCCCTCCAAGGAAAAGGAGGTGATCAAAGTAGTGTGATCTCCACCCAGGCTGGCTACAGAGAGCTTCAAGTGGGGCTCTGAGAGTTTATTGGACTGAAGAACCCTCTCTGGGGTTACCTGAGCTTCAACACACAACTCTGCAAACACAAAGTCTTAACAACCCACATAGGATAACGTTGTTGATGTTCCAATAGTCTGAAGATTTATGAAAATAGCTTCTATTTACTCAGCTGGAGTGAGCCCTATTCTTTTGAGTTTTGTTACCCCATAAAGCATTCAGAGGAGACCCCATAATCATTTCAAAGTCAGAAACATTAAGTGGAATAACAAGTATAAACCCTCTCTACAGGGACTTTGAAGTGCAAGAAGCATGGCGTTGTAGCCATGGAATATTACTCTGCTCTGAGCTGGGTGAGAGGAAACAGCTCCCAGGCAGTTGTTTCAGGTGGTGAAAAGTCCATATTTTTCCTACCACAAAAGAAGCTGCTCTAAAAGAAGTTAAAGTTGAGCATGGAATTAAGTTATTCAATTCCCACTGAAATTCACAGGAGCTTTTCCCATGATACCGGTGAGAATTTTACCTCATGTGAGCAGTTACAACAAGGAGAGCATGGCACTGCGTTCTCCAGCCATCAGGAGCAGGGCATAGCCCCAGGGTTTCCTCCTCCTATAGCCCAGGGTAAAATACTCCCTGGAAAAGGAGTCTTTCTGTTCGCAGCGCACTCACCTGAACACAGCTCTGCCTTTGCCTCTTCCCACACTGAGTATGTATCCTTTGGAAGACATTCCTGGGAAAGCAGTCCTTCCCTTTTCAAGGCAGAAACCTCACTTCCAGCAAGCACTCTGCCTCTGCTCTGGATCTGAGCAACGCCTGGGCTGCTGGTGCTAAAACCCACAATCCAAGGCCACATTTACCAGGAAGAGGCAAATGAGGAGCCGTGGTTGTCACAACCACCTCAGCATGTGGGTGCAGGAGAGCTGCTGAGCCAGCAGAGAGAAGGGAGCAGAGGGAAAAGCGGGAGCAAAATGGCTGGGACAGCACAGCAACGGCTTCAACAGAGAACTGACATCACCAAGAATCACAAAGCAGAGCAGTGACAAAATTAGGAGGAAACAAGCCCCAAGAGAAGGAGGAGGAAAAAGACAGTAGTTCTGTATCCCGGGGATCAGCATTCCGAGCAGCAGCAGCAGCCAGCGTTGCCTGGACTCAGAGATGAACTTTGCAGCCAGGACAACTCCTTTCCCCGAGCACCGGCGGCTTCGGACTGAGCCCAGCCAAGGAGTTCCCAGAGTAGGAGCGAAGCAGGAGGATCTGGGAAAAGCTCCTTTACAAAGTTCCCAGTATGTGAGTGAGGGGACAGGGAGGGACTGGGCTGGGGCTGGGCCAGGCAGCCACGAGTGGAGCCCAGCAGAGCTGCAGCTGTGGCAACGACCCCGCACTTCACCTCCAGTTGCTGGGAGAGCCTGACTCCCCCTCGGACCTCAGCGTTGGTTTTGTGCTTTTCCTGGCTGACTGGGAAGCCCAGGAGTCCTAGAAGAGCTCCTGGAAGATTGTGTGTTTGCTTTCTACAAGAGCAGAAGAAAGCTGCTAAAAGGCCTTCCTAGTGCACCTATGGGTAAGTGTCTCAGTTGTCTCATGGGCTCTAGACAGAGCAGGAGAAATCCTAGGATTTCATAAGAATCTGTGGGAAGCAGGAGCTTAATCTTATCAGGTTGTGCTAAATCTTATCAGGCCGTGCAAATCCTACCTAGTTCCTTTGCTGTTCTAAAGGAGGAATTATTCAGCAACCAAAGAATGTCTCATACATTTCCCCATTGCAGGGGCAGTGAGGTCAGGCAGTGGTTGTGTGTTTGCAGCTTGTTTTCGCCTTTGGATCCTGCAAGGATGGCACTTGAGCAGAGAACAGGACTCTGTAACAATGTCACCTTTGGTCTGAGGTGAGGAGAGCTCCGTAACCCCGACTATTCTGCCGGGCGTGCACAGCATTTAATGAACCGGGGAATTGCTTCCCTTTGGTTCTGGCTGCCTTTGGAGAGCCCAGCGCTGCCGGAGCTGCTGCGATGAGAGCGCTCCGGGCCCCTCCCGTGCCACCGCGCTGTCGGTGACCTGGTCATTGCTGCGAGGCCCCACGAGGTGGCAATAGCAGGACACGGCTCCCGTCGGGACACGGCTCCGGCGAGCGCTGCTGTCCACCTTTTTGCCCCTGAAAACAGAGATTCCGTTGAATATTGCGGTGCAAAATTCGTGCAGCTGGTAATTTCCACTTGATCGGTCTCTGACTGTGAAACAAGCGTCGGGTGAAAAACCACTGAAATTGTACTGACAGTGAGTGTTTGGTGCCAGGCCCAGTGTTTGGTGTCAGTCCAAAGGCCCCATGTGCTGGTGTCCCAAGGCCTGGCATGGCCTGGGTGTCACCACTGGCCCTTTCCCTGTAGGTGCAGCACTGTCCTTCTTTCTCCCCTGGTACCAGAGCTGCACCTGGCATATCTGGGGTAGGGCTGGGGAAGAAAGGATGTTAAATCTGCTCTGAGGCTGCTTTACTGCCTGTAGTTCCTCATATTGTCTCTTTTACACTACAGATTTTTCAAGCCACAGAGTTTGTGGCTGGTGGCAAATGAAGTCCTGTTCTCAGCTACATCCTTAATGTCTGTAATGCAAATAAGGATGACAAATCTCAGAATAATGAGGGTTACACTGCCTTTCCAATGATGCCATTCCAATGGTGCCATTCTACCTCAGGAGACAGGCTCTCCACCCCAAGCATGAGGTGAACAGTTGTTTTAAGTTGGCAGTTTCTCTTATTAGTACTTTCATGGTGGAAAGTATTGGACCACCAGGTCCAGGCTCCAGTAGCCATCCATGTGAATGGGTGAAGAGCCTTGTGCATCCCCCGGCATCACCTCTGTCTCTCTTCCAAGCCATGCATCACCTTCTTGGCTTACAAATCTTCCCCTCTGGTGCCTTGTGTCCTGCTGCAAGGAATAGGCAGAGAAGGAGGAGCCTTGTACGAAGTAGTCGTTTTGGGGGGATGATTCTCATCCAAGGCAGGTGTTGGGTACAAAGGGAGATGATTGAGATGGGGAACAGCAGATGTGGGATATTGCCAGTGCCAGTGCCAGGGAGGTGGCACCTGCATGAAGGGCTTTGCCATTGTCAGCTTCAAGCATTCAGAACTTCTGCCTCCCCACCAAGAAAAAAAAAAGAATCAACAGCATCATTTTTGAAAAAGGATTATTTTAAACAATCCCGTGGTTGGGAACTTCTTCATTTGCTCCTGGGCAAAAACCCTCTAGGCTTCTCCTAGATCACTTTCCCAGCCTGTCAGGGGGTCAAACATGGAGTTAAACGAGAAATCAATCTCATGATTGCAGGAGCCAAGGTCCAGAGAGGAAAAACCCAAACAAACCATAAATCATAACAAAAGAAAGTGCCAGCTATTCCCAGGTTCCTGATAACATCATCAGAGGTGGCAACGCTGGACTTCATAAAAAGCCTGGCTGAACTGTAGGGTCAAACAGCAGCAGCTCTTTGCTTTGTCCGTCTGTCCCCGCATGCCTGGGGAGTGACGCGTGCCTGACCGTTCTGGCCCGGCCGATGGCTATCAGTGCACAGCCTCCGATCCCAAACGGACCCCGCACTCGCCTTGTCTGTGTCTGAAAATCCCAGCCTGTCCTGGCTGGAGGTGGTGCTGCACTTACATTCCTGATTTCTCCACACGAGGTGCTGCCTGCCCCGAGGGAGCGGATTCTCCCGGAACCCCGCAGTTGTGTTGCTCGGTTGGGAGTGTGTTCTTTTCTCTGCCTGACTTTTCTCACCCACCGTGCCCTGTGTGCAATGCTCTTTTCTGGTCTTGACACTGTTGCAAACTGATCCCTCCAAATCTGCACCAGATTTGCCCTGGGAGGTTTTGCACAGACAACAGTGGCACCAGGTTGGGAACGGATCCAGATGTGAAGCAACCTGGAATTTCAGGAGCCCATTCCTCAGCCCCTATCCTGCAGGAATATTTTTCTTCCCTTTTCTCAGTATTCCATGGAAACAGGGTGTTTTTCCCCGTTGCAGGCTGGGTGGAGCTGGGAGCCCCCTGGGGATAGGCAGGGGGGAAGTGTTTGGAGGGAAGATCGCCTCATGTGATGCACTCAGTGCGAGACAGACACAGCTCGCAGTCTTTTGTCCCTCCCTGTGACAAAAGGGACCCTCTGTCAGCCTGTGAATAAAGTTCCCTGCCAGGAGAAGGAAAGGGACAGCTCTCCTGCCATGGACTTGCCTGAACTGGAGCAGGCTGTGTCTCCCCTGAGGCCACAGGTGCTGGTGGCTCAGCTCTGTCCCTGGACGTCTCCAGGGTCACTGTCACTTTTATTTCTGCTCTGTTATTCCCAGGAGCTCATGAACAGACTGTCCATTTTGAGCCAGACTTGACAGAGATGTCCCAGAGGGAGTTTTTCTCTTGCAGGCTTGGGGGAATTCAGGCTGCTGGAAGGAGAAACCTCCTAAGTGCCTCTGCTGAGGGCTGCATGAACAGTACTAGGTGCTGGTGACTCCACTTAGAATCGTTTAGGCTGAAAAAGACCGTAAAGATCACTGAGACCACCTGTAAGAAGTGAGTCCAACATGAGGCAGCACAGTCTGAAACACCCTCTGCCCAGGCAAGAGCTTTAATTGAACCTCTGGCTCAGTGTGTAAAGCCAGTCTGTAGGAAAACCACTGTTGTCACCCCTGAAACTACTTGTATTTATTTGGTTGATGGTTTTAAGTTATAAAAGAGCTTTTTGTTGGTCCCTACTTGTCATTAAACTGTCTCCAGCTTCTTTGGGCGGTCATTTGCACAGGTAACAGCAGCACCTGCCAGGTCCGTGCCCAACCAGCCTGGCCAAGCTCTGCAGCCTCCGGAGGGGAGGAAACTCCCGGTGCCCAAAGGCTGCAGAGAGGGGAGGAGCTGCGGGGAGAGCGGGAAAAGCATCGGAGTGTCCCGGCAGGAGTGCAGCACCTGTGAGGTTGGGGAGAGCACCAGGACAGGAAGGGTTTGGAGAGGGGTGCCTGGAGAGAAGGGAGAAGGCTGAGCACTGGCCAAGTTAACCCTTCTCATGCTGGCATTTTCCAGGCGGCGAGCCAAGAGACTGCTCGGGAAGATGGATATAACACATGTCTGCAGTCTCCAAAGGGTTATTAACTCGGCAATAATGGCCATGAAACTTGGCTTCCTCGATGTGCATTTAAAATTGAAAAAAAAAAACCTGCCCCAACACCAGTTTCAGAGGGGGAGAGGGTTTGTTTCCTAGGAACTGCAGGGCCACATCCACCTCTGTGATGGTGAGAGGAGAAACATCCCCCCGCCACGGGCTGGGAGCAGGGGAGCAATGCAACCATCACAACAGGACCACAGTCCCCTCCTGCCACACACACCTTATCCTTACCAGCAACAATTTCAAGGCATTTCTGAAAGGCCCACGGTGTTCAATTAATAAAGAGAGTCTGTGTCTCACTGGAACTTTGGGGTTTGGATTCAAGAAAACCACCAGTGCTGCTCCTAAGGCAGATTCCTCTTTTGTTGTGTGGGTACCACTGTGGGGTACTCCTGGCTCCAGCCCTTGGCAACAGCGAGCCCTGCCTGCGATGTTGTCCCTGTCCTGGGGTGTTGCAGCCTCTTGGGCTCCTGTCCAAACGCTCTGGAAGCCTGGGATGCTCCACAGGGATTATCCCTACCCCAGTGCAGTCTGTGCCAGCCAGCCCAGCCACTGAGCAAGTCCTTCCATGCAGTAAGTTACAGACTTCTCTTTATTAGTGCCTCTCTTCCCCCACACTGTTAAATTTATTCTTTCTCTGTATTGTTATTATTTTTTGGCAGAGGGCTTTGGAAGGTGGGAGAAAGGATCTACTAAAAAGTTAAACAAATCTAAACCCCCTCATCAAACCCTTTTGAGGCACCAGCTCCAGTCCCTTAGCAAATGAAGTCAGCTGGTGGTCTGGGTTTAAATGTGGCTGTTGAGGGCTCAGGCCAGGTTTGGCAGCTCACAAATCAAATTGCCTCGTGGTTCTCAGGAGCAGAGGATTGCCACGGGTGGAGGAGCTGTGGGGGAGCTCTGCCCCACTCTGTGCCAGCCGGGGCCCTGGCCTTGGAGGGAGGCACTGAAATCGTTGGTTCACAACAGGTCAGGAGGGAAATTCAGGCTCTGAGGTTTTGTTTTCCGTGTTATATTGCACTATTGACACAGAGCAAGGCAGCCCCAAACTGAGATTTTGTCTCACTTGAATGGGTCTGGGCCAGTCCCTCTGCTTTGGTAAATTCTTATGAGAGAGCAGAGTGAGCCTTGAAAGAGAGAGGGAAACACAGAGCTATTAAATCTCACCTGATCTCATGTTAATAAAGAGTTGGAGCCATGGGTCTTGGCTTCACTCTGATTTTGCCTGCTGGGAGCTGCTTGCAGGTCCTCAGTTTTGCTCTTGCTGCTGACCACTGGTAACATCCTCCAAGTGCCACCACACTGGAGGGACAAGGGGCTTTCCTGAGGCCACAGCAGGAGGTGGGACATGTTCTTGTGTCCATAAGGTGCTGCAGAGGCCCTGTGCAGGGCAGGGCTTTCTGATGTGCTACACCAGCCCATGGTGTGCCATGGGGTGTCCCTTGATGCCTGGGAAAAGCACAGCCAGCGAGGTGAAGAGCTGGAGGCAGCTCCAAGATTCTGGCTCTCAAACAGCCTCTCTCCTTGTACAGGAGCAGCTCACTAAGAAAATGCGGCTCTTGCTGCATGTTCAATGTCTGGAAGAAAGAAAATGGTGTTAACGTGCTCATGTCTTTCACCAGTCCTTTTCCCAGCTCCAAGCAGCCCTTTTCTCAGCACTGCCCCAGTGCCTGCCCTTCCTGGGATGAGCATCCAAACCTAATTCTGCTTGCTTGCAACTCAGAGCCATTCCCGCTGTCAGTACAGCTCGGGACCATTCTCGTGGAAGTGCTGCAGGGAGATCTGCCAGAGCCATTCACACTGTTTTATGGGTCTTCCTTTGAATTCTTCTACAATTTCAGGAACAAAGTTGCAGATTTTTGCAGAAGTTTAAACTCTAGGACACTGCTCTGCTGGGCCACCACAGTTTAAGGCTGCTAACAGGTTGGGTCTTGACTGCTTTCCATGACTCAGCCATGCCAGGAGCACAGGATCCCATCCAAAGCCCACCGATCGCAGCGGAAACCTTTCTGCTCTTGGAAATCACCCTACTGCTTTCAACAGCCCCTGTCCAAACTGAGTTCTCCTGACGCCTGCACAGCCGAGGACACGCAGGACGTGGCCCAACCAGGTGGGAAGGAACTCCAGTGGCTGCAGGACCTCCGTGAAAATAGGAATTGGTATTTATCAATTTTTGTATCTCTTTAAACAAGCTTTATGCACTTGTTTCTTGTTTTCATCCATGTGGTGAGTGCTTCAGGAGTTTGTGGGATCATTGCCCAAAATCTGTGTGTGCCCATATACTCTGTCCTGCTTGAGCAGAGAGGTTGGACCCTCTGTGGTGCCTTCCAACACGACCCATTCTGTGATATCGCCAACTTCATTTTTTTCCTAGTCTTCCGAACCCTGGCACCGATGCTGCGGATGGCGCCGGGAACGGAACGGGTGACTTTCTCAGGCGAGGTGCCGCAGCAGTGTCTAAACTCAGCGAGCGATGAGGGCAGGGAGAGGGATGTCCCAGGCCGGGGCTGGCTCCCGGCGCGGTGCCGCCTGTGAGAACCCCTGGCCGGGCCGGGCCGCC
>VZTJ01003253.1:1332862-1418766 GCA_013397795.1 Orthonyx spaldingii | reverse complement strand
GCGGGGGGCGTGGCCGGGCGCGCGCCGCGGCGATCCCCGGTGCCGAGGGCGGGTAGGGCGCACTCGGGCCGCGCTCCCGTCGCCGCGCTGCGCGCTCGGCCCCGCCGCCGCACTACCATGTTTGACGGCTGCCTCCTGCCCCTCGTCGTGCCCTGCCTGCTGCTCTGCGGACTGGACGCCGGCACAGGTAGCGCTCCCCGTCGCCCCGGCTCTCCTTCCCCGGCGGCGCTGACAGGGTCCGGCCCCGGGCGGCAGCGTGCGGGCGCGGAGCGCGGGACACGCACCGCATCCCCTGCGTGGCCGCGGTCCCAGCCCGCGGGATGAATTGCTCCAGGCTTTTGTATTTTCTTTTCCTGTCCTCCCGCTGCTGCTGTAGCGTTCCATGTGGAAAGCTGCTGACTGTCCTTGGCTGCGGCTGCGGCTCGCTCTGCTTTTCCCCTTCTCCCTGCAGATTTTTATTGGGGTTGGTGAAATGCGATGCTTGTGTCTGAGCTATATATTTTTTTTTTAATGATACAAGTAGCTTTAGCGTTTGCTCTATTCCTCTCTTCCCTGCACGTTTCAGTCTCTCATATATGTGTACATAGAGAGAAATAAATCGCCGTGCTCCGCCGGCCCCATTGTTTGCGCGGCCCGTTCGCAGCTTCCAGCGCGGGGCTGTGCGCGCTGAAACCCGAGCGCGGGGCTGTCCCGGGGAGCGGGGGGTGCCGCAGCCCCCGGCCGCCCCGTCGGGCCGCGGCTCCGGGCTGCGAGCGCCTGAGCCTCTCTCCTTCTCGCCTGCAGCTGGCGGAGCGGAGCTGGAAGTGGTGATCCCGGAGCGAGTGCCGCTGGAGAAGATCCACCTGCTGCCGCCCGGAGGGGATCGCGGCGGCCCCCGCCGCCGGCGGGCAGCGGCGGAGCAGGAGGAGGAGGAGGAGGCTGTGCTGCTCCGCCTGCCCGCCGCCGGCGCCGAGCTGTACCTGCACCTCCGCCGCGACCTGCGCTTCCTGGCCCGGGGCTTCGCGGTGGAGCGGCGGCGCGGGGAGGCGCGGCGGCCCCCGCGGGAGCGGCTCTGCTTCTACTCGGGACGCGCTCTGAACCGCAGCGACTCCTTCGCCTCCCTCAGCACCTGCGCCGGGCTGGTACTGCCATCCCACCCCGCTCCCCTGCGCCGGGCTGGCACTGCCATCCCGCCCCGCTCCCCTCCTCAGGGCTGGCGCTGCCATCCCGCCCCAGCTCCCCTCCTCAGGGCTGGCGCTGCCATCCCGCCCCAGCTCCCCTCCTCAGGGCTGGCACTGCCATCCCGCCCCAGCTCCGCTCCTCAGGGCTGGCGCTGCCATCCCGCCCCGCTCCCCTCCCCTCCTCAGGGCTGGTACTGAGGCGGGATGCCTGCGCTTCACCTCCCCTCAGCGAAATGACCTTCCTGTCCCCTCAGCGAGGTGACCCTCCTGTCCCCTCACCTGTCTGTCCCCTTGCCTCCCAGGCCCTGCAGAGCCCCGCAGCTGTCCCACGGTGAGTGTTGTGCCCACCCTGCCTCTCCACTGTGGAGTTTCCTCAGCCTCAGCCGTCCCCGAGGGGCCTCAGGCCCTGCGGCTCCGCTGTGGGTGGGCGGCAGAACCCGAGGGCGCTGTGGAGAAGCGTCCTGTCGGAGGGGACATCTTGTGTCACTGTCCCCCAGCCGCGGTGGCTGTGTCCCGCTGGGGGTGATTTGGTGCCGTCCTGGCTCGTTCCTGTGGCGGCTCTGCCCACCAGGCTCTGCCCACCAGGCTCTGCCCACCAGGCTCTGCCGTCAGTGTTGGGGTGGTCACTGGGAGCTGTGGTCAGGGAACAGCCCGTGCTCCAGCACGGTCGAAGGAACATCCTGCTCAGGAATGTTTTTCCCACCAAAAGTGTGAGGATTTCTCTGCCCGAGGCTGTAGTTTCAGGTGGCTCTGCAGGGCCTGGCTCTCCTCTGAGCATCCTGGTGGGAGCAGGTGATCTGGTGTGGGACAAAGTTTCTCGGGGGTGGAGACTGAGATGCTTAAGACATTGAGTAGTTTGCAATTACTGCTGATAACTTGAAAGTACTTCAGAAAGTCAGCGGGGCGTTAGGCAGTGATTCCCAGCACATGGTCCTGGGAAGTGTGCCTGTCAGAACAGACCTGATGATGGAGATTTATCCTCAAACTGTAGTGGGAAGCAGTTCATGCTCTGCCCTCGGGGCTCCGGCCTTCATTCTGGAGCCATTTGAGGGCGCTGTGCCTCAGGATTAAAAAAACCCAACAAACAGAGATGCTGAGGTCTGAGTGGCACTGGAAGTTGAGCTGAGTTTCACTGAGGGAAGCTTAAAACTGGTATCTCTAGTTCAAGCCTTAAATCACTAACAGCTCTATGCTTTTGTCACCAGGCATGTTTTGTTAATCTTACTGGGCTTCCAAAGCTGGCAAGAGGCAGAGGAGGAACCTTTAAAAAGAAGAAGAATGTAGTTGTAGGCACAGTGTTAACTGCCTGAGATCAGGGAATGGAGGAGGGGGTGTAAGAGACTGGCGAAGTTCCCAGCAGAAAAGCTGAAAAAGAGACAAGACTAATTAGTCTTTGCTCACTACTCTGCAGAAGTGAACAGCAATACTGCAGTACCTGTTTGGATCGTGGGAATTCTAAGCAATGGCTAAATTGACATAATTGAGCTGGACCAACCTGGGATCACTGTCAAAGCTGCTGGTTTGTGTCACCTCCTGGGGACCAAAGCCCATGTGTTAGTGACAGTGTTGGTAAAGCTCTGCTTGCCTTTGCCTGTGCATCTTGTCCTGGGAGTGCTGAATGTGGTGTGGGCAGATGTGTTGAGAGAGAGGTGTTCCTGCAGGTTGGGATACTCCTTTACTTTTAGAGGAATCCAATCATCCTCTTCCTTCAGATAATCACCAGGAATGGGAAAGGGCTAAAAGGTGCATGGTATGTTTGAGTGAGTTAAGGTTTGTAACACCCTTGTGAGCTCAGAACTAGAGAACAGAAAACTCCAGTGTCTTGAGGATGAGCCTGAACTTAAGGTGGATGAAACTAAACTTAAGATGAGCCTCATTAATTATTGAAATGGTTTCATTGAACTGATCCACACCACCATGTAGATGAACCTTCTTATTTTAGCTAAGTGGGCCATTTTGGTTTCTTGAGTCTGTCTTTAAACATGAAGCATCTCACATTTTAGGCTGTTTTCAGTGTTTACATAGACTTTTGCAGTGGCCACACTAAACTAGCATACCTGGTAGTGAAAGCTGTGCAATTTAGTGGTAAGATGTTTTCTGGGATCAGAGGAATCAAAAGTTTGCCCCAAATTGTCTGGGAAGTCTTTAATCTGCCATGAGTTGAACTGAGAGCAGATGACTCTAGAGCCCAAATTTTTTGCCTTTTAGTCTGGCAACTTAAAATATTAAGATCATCACTTTAAAAAAATTATTCATATTTTCCCATTGCTTCCTTGAACCCTGTTTGCTGCAGGAAGAATAAGGCTTTGCCCTCAGCAGCAGCTTCACAGGTGGGACGTGGGCCAGACCTGCTGGGCTAGAAGAAAGACCTTGGTAGTGGAAACCTTGCAGCCTGTTTGTCCTGGCATTTGTCTTCTGAGCAGTTCCAGTGCTGCAGTGGGGGGTTTCCTGAAAATTCCAGCATGGGAGTGCTCGTTGGACTCTGACTGGGTGATCAGGACATCTCATTCAGAAAGCTGGTTGCTGAGGAGTAGAGTGGGCAGTAATACTGTGTCCTGATCTCCAGCTGGCTCAGGCTTTGCTGTAATCATATTCTCAGCCATGCCATAAATCATACCAAAAGTGATACAAAATGATCAGGGCAAGTGGAGTTCTAGTAAAAACAAAATCCCTGACACAGTGGCATGAAAACTGAGCTGCAGCCAGACTGAGCAATTGCTTCCTGGTGATGATATCAGATTCCCAGTGTGGCATCTGAAGGTTGGGGTCTGGTTTTTAAGCTCTGCTGGCAGATGCTGCTGTTAACCAGTGTGTGGCTGCTGCAGTTTCCTGCTTTGGGAAGGGTGGCTGTGCTCTTGGAGCTGTGTGAGGTCACAGTGAGTAAGGGACTGCTGTACCCAAGGTCTCATCATTCACGTTCAGCTAAAGTACCTCACGTGAGGATGCTCCAACCCTCCTGTTCCTCCTGCCAGCCTGGGAATTCAGCACAGGCAGGAGGCACAGTGTTCCTGGGAAGTGCTGCTGCCTTCCCTGTGGCAGCACTGTGCTCTGGGGAGTGCAGCTGTGCCAACACTTGGGTTCTGGCCACAGCTCAGGGCTGCACTGTCCATCCCTGGTGCTGGGCACTCACAGGCAGTTCTGCAGCCCCTGGGACTGTCACTAGAAGACAGCAACCAGTGCAGAAACTTTATTTTTTGAGAAGTTTCAGCTTTGTATGGCCACAGTAGAGTCGCTGTTGCATGCTGAAGTGCTGGACTGCAGCATCAGCCTCTTGCAGTAGGTGCAGGCTTTTCGTATTTCTTGTACCTACATTTTGGAAACAGTTACAGTTTTAAGAGGGTCACGAGTCCATGTCAAAATAAGCATTAGATTATGACTTAGAAATGAACTTGAAAACTCTGTTCAGGAACCCCATCTGAAAGATGAAAATCACTGGCATGCATTTAGAGGCAGAGGTTTGATTCTGAGTAACTTCTCTTCCATTTTAAAATCCGGAATCTTTGCTTTTGGGTTCAGGATTGCTCTTTGGCTTGTCTGTAAGTAAAGTGGATTGTCCTTCTCAGCTGAGGTAAGAGAAGAGTTTGTGCCTCCCTCCTGTTCAGGCTAGTTCATATAACATTCTCACACTCCAGTTTTGTGTCCTTTGAACTCAGCAAGATTTCGTAGTGCAGACTGGATTGGTGGAAATGGATGATGCACATTACAAGGGTTCATGGAGTGAGAACAGTGATCTTTCTCTTTGTAGAATGGAACAGACTAATTGAAACTACACCTTAAGAAATGTTGGCTGGAAGTTGGGAAACCCGAAATATTTTGTAATAATGTCTCAATACAGTCCACTCAGAGAGGAAAAGGGCTTCTTTTCTTCCAAGCTTCGTGTCCATTTGCCTTTGTTAAACTTCCTGCATCTCCTGGTGGACAAACGTTCCGGCTTATTAAAATATTTCTGAACAGTGGCTCTTCATTCTGGTGTGTCCTGTTCCCTTGGAACCATCCATAAACTTTGTGAGGATGTAGATGTAGGCAAGGACAGTTGATAAGAGTACCTATTTGGACTTCTTCCTCTGAGGTCTCTGAATTCCCACTGATCTCCAGGTGGGTGTAAGTGTCTCGCAGGACCTGGATGTCCCAGTGTGGGTTTGGATCCTGTCTGGAAGGCCAGTGAGGGCAAAGAAAAGTGAGCAGGTTGGACTGCAGCCTCCATAGAATGAACAGTAACTCCAAGGACTCCTGGTGAAATGGTAAATCTGCTCTGTCCTTGGGAAAAGGAGGAACAAGGATTCAGAAGAGGCTGCAGTCTGTCAGGTTTAGGCCAGTCTGGTTGTCCAGGGATGAGTGAGTGATAAAGATGAGCACTTCCCTGATGGTTCATCCTGTGCCTTAGGTACCTTAGACCGGTGAATTGTCCCTCTGGAGGAGTTTGCCTTCCTTCGTTCCCTGCAGAGGGAGGTGGTGCCTGGTTCAGAGCAGATCCTGCAGCTGGGTGAGCTCCGTCACTGGCCACTGAAGTGTTTTCTGTCTGCACCAGGGCGGTGCTGCCCTTCAGGTGACTCAGGAGCCTCTGCTGCTGTGGGAAGCAGGGCAGAGCAGGCGTGTGGGGATTAAAAGATGATACAATTTCCCCCGAGGAAACCTTTGGCTCCGCTGAACTCTCCTGTCTGGGAGAGGAGCTGTCTGGCATTCATCCATAGCTGGGCCATGAGCTGAAAAGTTAAACCTCTTAAAATTATTGTGCTGGGTTTCCTTGTGCTGGGGTTTTCTTTCCTCTTCCACAGCGGACAAGAGGGAGAACATATTGGGGTTTTCTTGTTTAGCAGAGTTGGAGGCCAGGGCGGGTATTCCTGGGTACAGTCTGCTCTCAGAACTGAGTGTAAACCTGAAATGACTCTAGAACAAAAGTTAAAGCTCTTCTTTTCAATTTGCTTGAATTGCACTTTTAAATAATAATTAACCAAAGCTGAAACGTGGTTAATAAGGATGGGACTAAAACCCACATGAAGTTTATTAAACTGTATTTGTGGGTTGTTTTGTTCTTCACTTTAAACATTAACTTCCTTTTAACTTTGAGGAAATGGTTAAACAACGATTTACAGTGTAACAGTTGAGAAATTGAGAAGGGGATGGAATTTGTCAGATGTTTAAATCTGTTCTGTTTTCAGGGTGTTCGTATGTATGTAACTAATGAACACTTAGAAGCAAGAGAAAAATCTGTTAAAGATTCAGCATTTCACAGATCTCCTTCAAAGATGTTGTGAAAATAAAAAGGGCTGGAAAAACAGTGTAACTGTTGGAGAGTATTAACATGTGGGAAGGTCCAGAACCATGTGCAGAGAAGACTGAGCATTCAGATCCCTGTTCAGAGCAAGCCCTGGAGCTGCTGTAGCTCCACCAGCACTAGCAGGGCACAGGGACAGAGCAGTGGAGCCAAGGAGGCAGGATGGGGTCCTAAAGAGCTGTGTTACCACTCTCATGTCAGTGACACAGTGTGAGGACCTTCTGCCTTTCCTGCTGTCATTTAGCCCAAGAAAGGCTCCAGTGGAAGATGATTTGTAGCAGAGGAGTGAATTGCTGGTAGTACAAGAGTAGATCAGAGAGTGAGCAGGTTACTGGAGTGACCACTGTGTGTGTGAAACTGGATAAGAGCATGTGGGAATGTTTTGGTGGTGAGCAATGTTGATCTGACTTCTAAAATAAGGATGTGAAATACCCTTAATGTGAAAGACCTTGCCACTGTTAAGTGCAGTGGTGAGTGGGGCTGTAGTGGGAAGTGTGGATTATTGTTTGTTTTGATCAGCTTGTCAGTTTGCCTGCCTTTGGAGGCTGAAATCATTCCAGCCTGTCCCGTTAGCAGAGCTGCAGGGTTCTGTCAACTACGTGGTCTGGCCATACCAGCTAGAAAATCCAGGCTGGATTATTAATGCAGATGATGGTGAACTCCTACACTCCTCTGGATTTTTGGGCTCCTGATGACTCCTGTGTCTCCAGGATGGTGGGGCTGGGCAGCAGCTGCTTTTCCCAACATTCAGCATTCCTGGGATCTGGCACAGCAGCAGGTCCTGGACTCCCACAGAGTCCCACTCCCCAGCTTTTCATATGCATCTCTCCAGGCAAACGGGGAATGGGCAGAGCCAAAGCATTTCACTTAATTGGAATGATTTCCAGAGATTTGGGAAAAGTAGCTCTGCGAGTTGCAACAGTTATGTGGTCTTCTGTTTTGCTTGCTTATCTTCAAAATCCAAAGCCTTCTGCAGTCCCTGGACTCCTGCAGACAAGAGGGAAAAAGCACAGAGCCTTTGTCCAGGGTTGATATCTCAAGCTGGGATTAGCACAGGGCAGGATCTGGACGATTTGAGGGATGCAAATGAGGAATGTATTTCTTACGGAAAAAGCAAAATAATGACCAGACTATTCAAGTTACAGGGTCCAAAAGATCTCCTCTGGGCCAGCAAGTTTGGGGACTCTTTAGAACCCAACTGCCAAGTCTGGGGAAATTTTTAACTCCCTTTTTAAATTTTTAATACTTTACAGGCGCGATCCTGCAAACCCTTCCTGCTTGAAACTATATTTGCCTTGTCAGATTGAGCTTGCGATGCTTCCCAACGTATTCCAGGGTGAAGACTCATGGCTCTTTCCCTCCATAGGTTTCACAATTCCAAAGCAAATGTGAAACATAAGCCTTTTCCAATGGTTTAAATTATTTTCACTCTTGATGCCAGAAAGTTGGGATAATGTCGGGTGGTGATGAAACTGACTTCTTCTTACATATTTTTGGCACCAGCTGAAATGGTTGGCAGTCTGTCAGGAGCTCTGGTGTGGCTTTTAGGACCATGGCACCAGATTTACAACCCTTCTTCTAAGTAATTAAAACCTATATTAAAAAGGGGGGCTGGGGTTACCTCCCAGCTGGAAGATTGGAACAAGGAGAGGAGGTAGTGGAGAACATCATAAAGGAGGCTGGAAGAACAAGTCACCAGAGCTTTTGCTCTCTCTGAAACAATTCTGACAAAGCCCAACTTGTGATTTAAATGAAAAGGCAGCCCTTTGGACACTCCAGGGCAGAGTGGGTCTTGTAAACTGGCGAGCATTCTATAGGGCCAAGGAATAATGTCGGGTTTTCTGTGTAAATGGGAGATGCCAAGGCATTTTATCCTTAAGCAATTCGCCTGCCCCAAGAGCAAGATCTCCTTTGGAAGGCCCTCAAAGAGGTGTCTCTTGTCTCCTCAGAGGCAGGGGACTGATTGTCTCTGCTGTGCTTTGCAGCCATGGCCAGTGGAGACACCAAGTTTTACAGTTTTATTTTTGTCCAAACGCTCTTTGGAAATCAGTGACCCTTTCTGGGACACCCTGGTTTCCCCTGAATTCGTGTGGCTGTCAAAGGAGGAGAGCTCTCATTTCTGCCAGCAGAAATTCCTCTTGCTGGAAATACTGGGCCAAAGGGATTTCCTGGGTGTACGTGAGGACTGAATTTGGCAGGGAGGTGTGGAAATGTACAATATACAGTATGCATGTAATGTATATTATAAATCATATTAGTACAGTCAGCTGTTGAACATACAGCCTTTGCATGTACGTGCAGAGCATTTCTTTGGAGAGTTGCCTGGCTGGCACAGAACGTGGGGAGGGGGGACCAAAAAAGTCTGGTCTCTCTTTTTGTGTATAGGATGGGTGTTGGACCTCTCTGGAAGCACCTTTTCCTCTCAGATGCACCACAGGCACAATCCTGGCAGGCCAGATGAGCCCTTCTGTTGTTAACAGAAGTTAAATCAGACCTAGAGACTTCTTTCAAGGGGGGTTACATGACAGAGCTGTGTTTTGAGACTTTTAATTGCAATATAAATAATCACTGGATTAGTACAGTGAAAAGTAAGAACCCCTCATTGTAAATACTCACTTTGTGCAAAGTGTTACAACCTCAGTGTTGATTACTAAACCTGGAGGCTTTGTTAAGTTTTAAGGTGATAACTTTGCTTTCACTCTCTTCTTTTCATGCCAGAAAAGGAGTGGAAAAAGCATAAAAGAACCTTAAAAGCTCTGGGTTGTGAGCAGAGGAGGGCTCTCCTGGGGCAGAAGCTGGCTTCCAAAGGTGTTCTTGCCAGCCCTGGTGTAAGGCCTGGACTTGGTGTGAGGAAGGCTGGGATTTAGAGCTCTGACCAAGACCCTATGGAGTTATTTAGGCAGGGTCTTTGCCTTCCTTGTGTCACTTATTCCAGGGATGGTGGAAAACCCTGTAACTGGGACAGTGCAACAGTACATTCCTGACTTCATCTCTGAAACCCAACCCATGGCTTGCAGGGAGAGCACAGCTGACTATGTGGCCCTTAATGGAGTCAGGAAGAGGTATTTGGTCCCAAAAAATGCGTGTGGCTCTGCAAGTCACACTTGCATCAGTTCACTCAGTGTTCCTTGTGAGGGTGGTACACACAGGGACCTCCTGTGTGCAGGCAGTGTCACCTCTCTGCTCTGAGAGAGGAAATGTCATTTAATAGCAGGGCAATCCTGGCAGTGGGAAAGGTGATTTTGAAGGGATTCCTGTTAACAGGAGTTATTTGCCCTCGTGTGAGCCGAGCATCTCATGAAACACATGTATTTGTGGGGCTGTGTCTGGAGGGAGAGGAAGAAGGGAAAGCAGAGGTGTTGACAGGAGTCCCCACCTTTCCTTTGTACATGTATAGTGCACAGGGTTTCCGAATAGCTCTCAGTGATATAAAAATAAATAAGAGAAGCAGATGAAGTTCTTTGGTTTGTATTACACAGGCTGAACACAACCATGATCACTTCATTTCCTCACACTGCAGATCATGATCCCAGTGAAATGACCTGGGTTCAGACTGGGCTGATTGACAAGGCTTGGGTACCAAACTGATGGGGTTTTTGTATTCTGTTCTGTGGACAGGTTGGCTACATCCAGCTTGGATCAGAGCAGCTGCTGATCCAACCCGTGAATGCATCTGAGACCTCGTTTAGTGGGAAGGAACATTTCATCAGGCGCAGACGATCCACCAAACCCGGCCCTCCCCCCAAGCCACACGGGCCTGAGGAGCACTGCAGGGTTGTAGCAGGTGAGCTTGGAGTGGCTCCAGAGAGCAGCTGTGGGAATTATGTTTGTGTTTTGTAGTTGTGGTGGTGGGGCAGCTGGAGCTGGGGAAGGGTGGCAGATGTGAGTGAATTCTGCTGTGGCTTCAGGCAGGGGTCACATCGCAGACGTGGAGTTGTCAGGGCATGTGCTGTAACATTCGATTTATGGGATGATAAACTCTGCTTTAACCTTGCAGTGTGACCACTGCTCAGGAAAGGATTCCCTGGGTTTTTAGCAAAGGTCTAGGTTTTTTTAACTGAAGTCGGTGTTGGGTGGGACTCTTCCATCTCTCCTTTCCACTGGAGCTGTGCTGATCGGGCAGGGATGGAAGGTGATCCTCAGATTTCAGAATGTGGAAAGCATCACTTCAGCAACTTTGATATTATTTGATCAGAAGTATCATCTGTGGAGTCCAACTCCAGGGATCCAGCTCATAATAGGATGAAGAGATATCTGGAGATGGAAGAGATGCACACTTTCTCTTTCCAAACAATCTGCTTTCTTTTTCAGCTTCCCATGCCATCATTCTCACTTCTGTCTAGCAGACTCTGCTCCATTTATATAATCCATATCAGAGTCAACTGAGCAGACTTTGTATTATTTTATGGTTTTTAATTGCTTTTGTAAGGGCTTATGTGCACTTGGAACTACCAGGTGTAGTTCAGCAAGGTGATTTTTTTTAACTAGCAGCTTGATTTTGCTTTTTCTCTCTGGTGTTTGACTCATCAAACTTAAGCTCTATCTGATAAAACAGATATATTATAATTTGCTATCATTTTCCAAGAGAAGATGGCTAACTGTTCATTGATCATATCCTGTCTTCTCCTACTTTCCAAGCCACACAGTCAAATTGCCAGGTGGTATAAACGGATCTTTTTTTTGCCTTCTTTGGAACAATCTCTGGGTGGGTTGCATAGGACGTATTTTTTATGAACTCTCTGAAATCCCTTCATTAGGTTGCAGTGTCCCTGTATTTTCTGTCCCTTTCATTCCTCTCCTGCCCCACTACACCACATTCCAGCTTCTGCCTTCTCCTGGATGGACTGCATAAATGGAGCAGTGGGTTCTGCTGTTGGTCTGCCAAGGGGCGAAATGGGGAGCAGGACTGGGAGATTTTCTGGGTACAGGAGTGAGAATCACTGGTGTGGGAGCAGCTGAGTGCTCAGGGACAAGGGCTGCTGTTGGACATGGAAGGACTTGGCAGCAACAGGAGGCACAAAAAGCTTCCTTGTGGGAACAGCAGTGGAAGAGGCCTGAAGGAGCTCACTGGAACAGGCAGCCAGGAAGCTGAAGTTTGCCTGTAAGGCTTTGTATCTCAGTTTTTGTGTTTAACCAGACCTTTGCACCAGCAGAACAACCTGTGCTTGATTTTAAGCTGTGTCCTGCCTGGCACTGCTGCTGGTAAATCCCATAGCCAGGGTCTTTGTTTTCTCTTGTGTGGAGCTGAGCTCTTAACAGTTCAGCAGGTTTATCATTCTCAGGGGTTCAGACTAAGCCAATCTTCTTTCTGATTCTCTGCGAATGAAATCTCGGCTCTGGTTACAGTTACAGATCCCTTATGTCTCTTTTCAGGGAAAACATCAGAATTCAGCACCGCTCTGATTTCCCAGCCAAGTTTTGTAGGTGCTGCAGCCCTGTGGTCACAGAAAATGCATTTCAGATTTCTTACACTGTAAAATAAGACAGCCATTAGTTAAAGGCTGAATTGAACCAAACTCAGTCCAGGAAACTAGCCTCATCCTTTTGCCACTGAACCTTTTCACTTTTTTTCTAGGGGCAGGATGCTCCCTGTCCTTGGCAGAACTGAAATTCCCTCCCTGAGCAGAGGGACTAAAGGAAGGAAATGGGGGAGACATTGGGTAATAATCATATGGGATCACAAAGGGGAAGAGGAGCAGAGTGAGCATGAGGGTACTAAAAGAAGAGACTGAAAAAAGAGGATTTCCAGTAGCACCTCCTGCTTCCTGAAGGCTTCTGGGGACCTACTGCTACAGCTGGGAACAGAATTCCCATCCCTTGGGTGCTGATTCCTTCTGCTGTGCTAAGAAGGGAGCCAAACCCCTGCAGTGCTGCTCCTGCAAACAGCCACTGCTCCAAGTAGCCCTGTCCTAAAATAAAGCAATTGCTCGTGGGCTTTGCCACTTAAAGGCAGACCCCTGGATGTTTGTCATTGTTGAGGGAGAGAAATATAAGTCCTGGCTGTTAATAGGCTTAGCATGTTAACGACCTAATTGACTCCTGTCTGCTTTGGATTAACTTTCTTGCACAAGGAGTTTAGAAACAAAAAAATTAATCCTGTCTGGCACACAAAAGGTCCACTGGTAATGAAATTGTGTGGAAGTGACCATCCAGGGGTGTGCTTCCAGAGTTTCTCCTGGGAAAAGGCCTCTTCACTGTGGTACTCACCAACATGGACTGGTCAGATTTGTATTAGAGATTGTTCTCCACTGGCTTAAAATTTGGCTCACCCAGGCTGAAACTTGGCAGGAAAGATTGGAGGTTGTAAATACATGGGAATATTCCTTTGCCAGACATCTTAGATACAAACCCTGTGTTGTGAAATGACATAGACAGAAAAATACAGGTCTGTGTAATGAGTATTCTTCAAGGGCACAGAAGTGCCGTGCTTGGACACTTTCCAGTCCTTTGCAGCTGGTCTTGTATTTTTTGAATACACAAGAATCACCTTGGTATGTATTTTCTTCTTAAAATTTTGTATTTCAGAGGTAGCTGGCATAATCTGGGCTTATTTGGGAATCAAAATGCAAAACATCAGCTGAATTTCTCGTGCTAATTATTGATCATGTCATAAAAATTTAAACAGGGCTAAATTGCTCAGTGGCAAACTTCCTGTGATATATGAACTTAATTACTTGTAAAACAAAGATGCTTGGGGATGTAATGACTTGTGTGAGTATTTGGAGGAGGAGCAGGAAAGCACCCTAAGAAAGCAAAATGAACTTAATTAGGAAGTGCTGCTGAGGGGACAGAGAGCACAGCTTTGCAAGGGCTTTGCCCTTGTGTTCCACCCAGAAATGAGGTGCTCTCCCTGCAGACCCCAGCCTTGGGAGAGGAAAAGTGGCTTGGGGCCAGGTAATGCCATCAGACTGGTTTGATAAGGGGTGGTTAAAATCTCTAAAACAACTCCTTTAGTGTAAGTGGTGTAACATGTCCTGCAGCACTCAAAATTATTTTTAGGTCTGCAGGAGAACTTTGTGGGAGCCAAATTTCTCCTGGAATAATCTGTATAAGAGGATTAATCTGGCTGTAGTCAAGAATGGGAAAGTACTTAAGGTTTTGCATGACTGGATCCTTGAGATTTGAACCTGAAAGTGTCTACTAATGGGTTAAAAAAAATCCCAGGGTTGATGTTTTAATTCCTTTGTTTAAATTCCAAAGTGCTCCAGCAGCAAAGGAGGGATCCCTTCACCATGAGCCAGGTGCTATTGTTAGTCATATGATATGTGAATATGTTTTATTTTTATCACCTGTCACCCAGCAAGAGAAAGAGTTCAAGTCACAATGCACATTTCTGCTCAGGCATGAACATGAGCCCCTGTGAGGCAAACAGAAAACCTTTTAAAAGGTTTCCAGGTGCACTTGCAGTGAGGGGGAAGGAAGGGAAGGTTGGGTTTCACTTGCTCTGGAGCATGGAGTGGTGAGGAACATGGGAAGTAGCTTCACACCAGTGATGTGAAACTCTTCTCATCTCTGGACACTGGGCAGCATCTGCACAAACCTCCTGTCACACCCTGCTCTCATTTTAAAGACCAGCTCTGACGGCTTTCTTGTCAAAGGTCCTGGAGAAATGATTTTGCTGTGGAGGCGGTGGAGTCAAAGGGAGTTTTGTTTGCAGGTTTTAATACATGTAAGTAAGAATTTCCCTGCAGAAGAGCCAGGCAAGAGAGAAAGATCTCTTTTAAGGCATCGAACATGGTTTTTGCAGTGCCCAGCCCCTGAGATAGGGCTTCTTTCATTGCCCTGTCCCTGGGACCTTGTGACAGACAATAATGCTGTTTCCATCTGACAATATCCACCATAACCTCAGCTGCAATAAATGGATTATTTATTTTAACTAACATGGAATAACAGTAGTTTAACAATTTACTGAGATTTGGACACATATTTTGCATGTCTCCTTTGCCATCAGAGTCTGTGGATGGGAAAATTTTTCCGTTTTTCTTGATTTTGAGAAAATATCAATGTTCAGGACAGAATCAAGCCATGTTGTGAAAGCGTAGGAATCTCCTCTAACCATGCCATAAAACTTTGTTTCTTTGGGAAAAGTAAGTTCTGTTATAACTTTTCCAAAAGTCTCCAGTGATGTATTAAGTCTCCTTACATAGAAAGGATTTGATATAAAATACAGTCCAGGAGCATGAGAGAGAGCAGCTTGTCTTTGGAGGGAAGGTTGTTATTTCATGTTTATGATGTAGACCTCATAAATTACTCTTAAATGTGGGTTTGCTTTAAACCCTTTTGTCAGTTTAAATGAACCAGTTTTCCTTTAATGCAAATGTGCTGCACAGACAGTGAAATTAACAGGAAGCTCAATATTTTAATTCACAAAATAACAACGTGTTGCTTCTCTGCATGGTTACTTTGCAACCTGTTTTAACCATTTATCAAAGCTGGTAATAATTTAAGTAAGTGCTGGTGTGCAGGTATCAAATGTAGGGAAGGCTTTCCCTGAACAGGTATAAATCTTAAACACGTGTTGCTGCTATGTTGCATTTCCCCATCTTTAATCATTGTCTCTTAGCTGTGTTTTCTCTGCAGGTTTGACTTGGCCTGAAAGAGCAGTTGTTATGGCCAAAAACATGTGCACTAAAAATAGAGAGATGTAATGCAACCTGTATTAGTCCATATTAGGAAGCAGCTGTTGGAGAATTAAAGCAGGATTTCAGCAGTGGGTTCCACAGAAGATGTAATGTGATTAAGTGTTTGCAAGCACAGAAGGATTCCCTGTGTCAGGAACTCAGCACTGTACCCATGGGAGTGTGTCTCACTTCTGTGGGTAAATCCCTTGGTTTTTCCAGGTCCCTGCTCTTCCAAACGGCGAGTCTGGGTTTTCCCTGCAAGCCTGTGATGGTTTCCTCGTGGCTGATAGACAGCAGCCTCCTGGAGCAGTCTGACATTCAGAAGAGTCCTTTTCCATCCCATGTAGCAAGTGAGGTTTTACTGCAGGTCTGTTCTGGATGATTCCCTCAGTGTGGATCATGAGGAGTGTGAGGGACGCCAGGTTCTTCTTCTTGTGCTGTCAAGGTGAAAAAGAGACACAAAAAGGAAATGTAAATACACACGGTGGATGGATTTCTTTCCCTTCCTTGGTACCTGATAAAGCTGAGTGCTGGTTTCCATTGGAACCCAGTGAAATCCAGCCTGGCAGGTGGTGATGAGCTCAGCTGTCAGTGTCCACTGTCCTTGTGTTGGGATGTTCATGGATATTCCATGGTCATTCTGGCTGGAAAAGCAGAGAGGTGGTTCCTGGACTAGAATACATTGGTCATCTTTTAGGTGGTTTTGTTTCTTCCATGGTATCACTGTCCATAGCTCAAGCCATGCTCACCATGCCTGCTCCTGTACCACTAAATTCCCTTATTAATCTGCCATGAGTCCTTGTTTGTGGCACCAGGAAAGTTTCCTTCTCATGGGAGATGAGTGCATGTAGTCCAGGAGGTGGGAATCTTTGAAATCCTGGTGACAAATGGAACCACTGAGCAGGGATCACAGTGCTTATCCTGTCCTGTCTCACAGACATCAAAACAAAGTCCTGATGTGCTGTGTTGATGACTGAGTTTGTTTTGCAGAAGAATAAGGTTTTAACTGATGTGTCCAAGCCACAGACTGACTTGGATAACAATCCTTGCAGTAAAATCTCCGTGGTGTTTTGAGATGCAGCTCAGAGGTCGTGACTTCTGTCTCAAGTTCTTGTTTGCTGTTGTGCCAGAGAAATAGTCATGAACTTGTGATTTGGTATGAAAGTGGCTGTTTGGAAAAAGAAAATAAACCAAAAAACCCCAAAGCAAAACAAAACCATTTTTGGAAAGTGAATTAGGGAATAATGGATCATTCTGCTGTGCAATAATTTTTCTTAGCAATTGATGCCTGATTTTGTTTGCCAGTCCAGTCAGAGAGAAATTGGAGATGCAGTTTTGTAGCACAGGGCATTAAAAATGAGAGGACAACTCTCAGTCTGAAATCAACTGTTCTTTCAATGAGCAACCATTTGTAATTCCTGAACTTCAGGCAACCCACTGGCATCAGCTGGCTGTGGCAAATCTGAAATTCCAAGGTTTTGCTGAAGGTATAACGGGCCAGGGCACAGGGATAATTCTTGTGCCACATCCTGGCAGAGGTGAAGGGGGCTCCATGTCTGCATGTCTGGGATTAATCACCTTCTGAGAGGTGTTTCTCTCGTGCTGCTGGTACCAGGGACATTTTGTGGCATGCTGTCCCTCTGATAATCCAACACTGACATATGGTTTTAGGTTAAGTAGCAAGAATATACCTCAAGGACTTCCTTTCTTTAATTTCTAGGCTTAGTTTGTGTGCAGGATCTTCCTTTTCCTTCTGTTTTGCTTTGGAGAGGTGATGATTTTTACTTCTAGGTGAAGCTAATAAAACCTGCCTAATGTGAGTAGCAGTCAGAGGTTCTCTGGAAACTCCTGGGGCTTAGGGAGAATTAATTCTAGCTGTTTGCCCCACCTGGATACCCCCTCTTCCTTTTTATGCTGCTGAAGTAACAGGACATGGTAAAACAGGGCTTGCCCTCCATGGAGGGTTTGGAGATGTTAAAGGGTTCATGGGAGGAGGAAAAGGAGCAAAGGGCTCCTGAGGAAGAGCTGGAGAGGGTTTTTAAGGCAGCAATAGAAAAGAGCTCGTAAGGAGAAATCTGGCCTTGTAGAAAGGACTCTGCAGTTTAACTTTTATTTGTGGCTTTTGTTGAACAGCATCCAGAAACCGTCAGTAGGTTTAACAAGAATGAGGTAGCTAAAATTACAAAGGGAAAGATTAGGCAGGAAAAAAAATAGTGGAAGGCTGTAGGAGGAGAGGTTGCTTTTAGATGAGTCTGGGAAATACAGTTAGAAGGGAGGTAGGAGGAACAGGAAAGGACTCTGCACTTACAGCAAGAATCTGCCAAAAGCCAGACAGTGCTAGACAGTGCTTTTGGTGTGTAATAGGAAAAGGTCATTTGGGGCGGTTGCTCTGGAATTGCACATCTGTGGAGTTGCCATAAAAAGCACTGAACATAAGGAGTTTTCTACAGAGCCTCAGAAGAGCCTTGTTGTGCTTCTGATCACAGTGGGAACTCTGGTTCTTCCCACTCCGAGGGAGATTTCAAAGACTGCAGGACGTGGTGTGATCCTGTGGCTTTGCAGGTGATGAGCCGGGGCAGGGTAAATGAAAGCCACCTAATGAGCTTGTGCAGTGTCACAGCCATTTTATCCTGAGCATCTGGGGGTGTTTCGCCCTTCTCCCTTCACTCACAGTCCTGAAGTTTGTGGAATTTCTGGCCCAACAGCCTGTGTAACACACTGTCAGGGTGACTGGCCAAAGAGTAATGTCCCCTGTGCCCAGTCACCTGCAGCATGTACGTGCTGTGTTGTGGATTGGCTGTTTCAGCTCATATTTCATATGAAATTCTCTGACCTCTTAAGCAGGGAACACCTGACTCCTAAAATCATGTGCTGTGTGCTCTCCGCAATGTAAACTCCTCTGACAGCTCCTGCCCGTGGTTTATGGCCTCTTATGCCTTCACACTAACACTTAACATCTGCACCACAAAATTTGTAACATCAGTTTGTTCAAATAAAGAATCCACCAAGCATTTAATCCTTGTTTTAATGGCTGATGTTTATTTTAGTTTGGGGTTTCATGTACTCATGGAGGGATTCTCTGCCCATGGTCCATAAATCTTGCAGGGCAGGAATGAGACTTCTCTGTGAGGGCTTGTTTCTGAAGTGAGGCTCTAGAGATGGGGTATTTTTATTTTTTGGATACCTCCATAAAATTGACTTACTTTCAGGTATGAGCTGCAAGTGCATTTAATGAGGATTTTTCCTGTTGGTTTTGGATCTTTCTCTTCATCAAACATCTGTGATACGGGATATGTGCATTTGCTTTCTCTTTGTGATGGTTCATCCATGCAAATGCCTTGTTTTCTCCATGTGCTTGATTATGCTGGAAAATTGTTTGCCTTTGTGCTAGGCAGGAGGATGCAAAGAGAAACCACTGTGAAAGTGGACAGAGAAGATAAAATTATTTACCCTGTGGAGGAGCTACAAACTTGGAAAGGGGACAGCCACACACCCTCTCTTTTTTTAAGTAGCTGTTGTTGCTATGCCTGTTCTGGAGGGTTCAGCAGTGACCTCCTGAGCTCTTTGTGGGCCCCCTCGAGTCCTGTTGCCTGTTTTAATTGCAGGTAAATTTGCACTTGGGCAATGTGAGAGTGAGGGTAAGAGCAAGAGCCCGGATTCTCCCCACCAGGTCGCTCTGGCTGTGTTTCCAGGCAGCCTGTGGGGTGGAGGTTTTCCACACACATCCTCTAATCCCAACCCGTCGGTGGAAAGCAGCCAGTCCACAGCAGGAGTGGGGGCCAGAGGCTCTGTGTGAACCAAGACTGCCCAGCCCTTTGCCAGGAGTCCCTTTAGGCTGCTGCTCTCCAAAAGTCACACCTTGCAGAGTTTTGTTCAGCTGCAAAGAGGTGCCAATTCCTTCATCTGCCTCTGGAGTAGGGACCACACTGGCAAATGACCATGGCATGACCTCTTCTCCCTGCAGTGCAAGCTCCAGTCTAGCAGAGTGGGTTGCTCCTCTGACACAAGTGTCTTCTTTTCCACCAAAAAAGAGATTTTTAAGTGAAGACCCAGAGAGCTCTGGTTTTTTTCCCTCCGCTGAAACCTTTCTACAGGGCTCATTCAGTGCCAGGCCTAGACTTAGTTGGATTGGGACTCAGCCCCCCATAAGAACAACTTCTCCATGGGATTTATACCACGTGAAAACATTGTTAGGGGATTGCCAAATAAAAATTTGATGGGGAAGTGCTGCTGTTTTCAGGACAGTCCTGATTGATAGCAGCAAGACCCAAAATGTCAATGCTTTTACTGAAATAATTCACCTTATTTTCTTTTTGCTTTGATTTCTCCCTGGTATTTAAATGATAACCTTGAGGACCTGTAGTTAAAGAGGTGCTGCTGTGCATAAAGAGGGGTGGGAGATGAATGGAATGAAGTGAATAAAATAACACACAAACATGTGAGCTGTGCCACAGGAGTTTGGTGAAGTCATCTCCGTCTCATAGTTGGCAAGTCAAAAGTGCATTCACCTTTCCTTCTTTCTTGTGTAGTCCATCTTTTTTATTTTACTTATTTTGTTATAGAGATCCCCTGCTCTGCGGCAGCTTTGCCATGATTGTGCACTTTTCTGTGGTTGTCCTGCAGCCCATGTGAAACCAGGCTTTGAAACTTGACTATTTTCATCTTTGCTGCTGGCATGTCACTTCCATTATTTATGATCACCCCACATTTTCTTTTTCTTTTTTTCTTATCCATAGACTCCTGTCTGTCTTTTTAGACCCAGGGGGATATTTCCATTCTCTCTTAAAAAAAAAAAAAAATCAAATCAAATTTCATGGTTGTTTTCTCAGTTTAAAATATGTACCAAGTGTTGACAGTTGATGCCTTGGGCAGAAAAGCATGTGCAGAGCTGTGCTGGATGACTGCGAGAAAGCTGGGAATGAGGAGATGGGATGGACGTGTGGAAATGTGCACACTGACAAGGCAGAAAATGCATGAATGGGTGAAGGCAGGGAGTCCATTTCAGGTGGACTTTGGGGGGCTTGCAGCTGATGGAGTTTGTCACCCAGAATGCAGGAGGGTCAGGGAAAACTGATGCTCTGGGAAAGAAGGGAAGTTCAAGCTGAATTATGTAAGGGAGCTGGTAAACAGGCTGTGGAAAATCAGGATCAGTGAACACCAGCTCAGCTCTGGCTGCTGCTTTGCTCAGAGAGGGTCTCAGGTTAAATGTAGAGAAAATTAAAAAGTGATTCTCGGCTCTGGGGAATGAGCAGCATGTGTTGTGTAACGTAAAAGGGATCTGTCTGTTCATCCTTTAGGGTCTGTCCTGTGTCAGTTTTGCACTGAATGTTGTGTTTGTGCTGTTTCAGGACTTGCGTGTTCTGTTCCCTTTTCCACAGGGAAAAAGCAGCATTAATAGCAGTGTTAGTGTCTTATCCAGACTATATCACAGTAAGCAGAGAGAATTTCAGTGAATCTTGGCAGTTTTTTCCTATTGCAAGAATTCATTTGTTTTAATGACTTCATTTGCTTCTCTTTCATTCTACAGTTGAAAGCCTGAAAACATTTTTTTTGTGGCTGCAGTGAAGCAGGCAGGTTCAGTTTCATATCTGAACTTAATTTCTCCTTTGGTCATGCCTCAGCTGCTTTGCACATCTGCCTGTGAAACACAGTTCACCTTTCAGCTCAGAAGAAGACAAATTATGAATACATCAGTCCTTTAGTTGGGAAGAAGGGAGGTTTAACTCCTGTGGTTTAATTCTTTTGTATCAATGGTAGCTTGACCATTGCTTCATTTTCTAGTCTTTAAAATGGGTCCTTGCCACTGGTCCTTGTAACTGAAGTTCATAAATCAGCTGGTGGAGGGAGTCCCCTGGGTTTGGGCCACAGCCCCAAGAAAGAGGCTCGTGAGCTCTGCTTGTAGGTGGCCACCAGCTGCTGCTGCTGCTGCTCAGGCCAACAGCAATAAATGAGCAGAGAAAGCCTGAGAAGGTCTTATCTGGGCTGACCTTCTGCTCTTCTGGGTTTCAGCCAGAGACTTCTGCAGTTGGCCAATAACGAGTGGTCCCAAACAATCTGATTTAATTTGAAAATTTTGAGACTATCTTGTGCTCTGTTGCATTGCTCCAGTGATGCTGGTAGCAAGGCAAAATGCAACTGGTGGAAATATTGACCCCAGGAATATCTCACAGCTCCCGTGGAGAACCTTCAGAGTCTGTTGTGTACATTGCATTCTTAAGCATGGTTTCCTACCCTAAAGTTTATTTCAACAAACTTTTCCTTAATTAGCTCTTGTTGCATTATAATGGAATGTTACTCCTTTCACAAGCAGTATTTCCAATTTCTGACATTTTTTACAGGAGCATGACTTCTTGATTTAGATTAGTTAATCTTTTCCTTTTCTTGAACTTCTCTTTTTCCCCATCCTCTTCCCTCTTTGCCCCTCATCTGTGGTCTCTGCACCCAGAGGCACAGACGGACCTGCAGTGGGACCTCTTGGTGGCTTCTTTAACCAGCCAAGAACACTTCCATTAAAGGTTGTTACAACCTGAATATGCACAAGAATGTTTGTTGAGAAGGGTGGGAGTGTTTTATTACGATCTGCCAGCCTTATTTTGACTTTTCAGAAAAGAAGAGACAGAAGAAAGTGAAGTCCACGAGTGACTGGCGGGAGAGGAGGAACGCGATCCGCCTCACCAACGAGTACACGGTGGAGACCCTGGTGGTGGCAGATGCTGACATGGTCCAGTACCACGGAGCAGAGGCTGCCCAGAGGTTCATCCTCACAGTTATGAATATGGTAAGTAGGCACTTTACTCTCAAAAGAGGAAACAAGGCTAAGCAGGACATATCCAGGGTAGGATAAAGCTGATTTGACAGCAGAAATCAAGAGCTGTTTTGACCTTCAGGTAGAAGAAAAGGTTTTTGTTTTCTTGTGTTATGTGCCTCTTCTCCATTTGTGTGATTCCTGGTATTTGCCACAATAAAAACCCGTTTATAAAAACTGAAATTGCAGGTTTTCACTTAGGAAATAATTGTTCAGGAGTGGTGTTTTCTACCAGGTTTTTGGTGCTGCTGTGGTTTACCGTGGGGGAGGGTAATCCACAGTGGATAGATAGTCTTGTCTGACATGATGTGTCTTGGGTTCCTAAAGATTCCTATGGCACATCTGTTTCACAAGAGATATGGGACATTGTTACAGGCAGTTGAAGCCAGCAGTCACATTGATTTCCAGCAGAAAACCTGGCTTTCAGTCCTAAATGCTTTTTATCTCTGATTTTTACACAGTGAAAATGGCTGCTTCCCTTGATTTAGAAAGCATGGCAAACTTCTCACCAAACTGCCAGCTGATCCCACTCTTTTCACCCCCAGGACCCCTGGGGCTTCATGAAGTGGTTCTAATCAAACCTATGAATAGTTGATGGAGTTGGGCTTGAAAATCATCCTAGAAATTCTGAGGATATCTTTCAGGAGTGAGGGGAGCCTTTGGAAATTTTAGGCTCGTGTGAAGTGTGGGTGTTAATTTGTGAGCTGTTCTTGTGGGGCCTTCTGTCTCAGATAAGGGAACACAAAGCCTCTCACAGGGAATGCTCACTCAGTTGTTGGCAGTGCCAATAAGGAGGTAATGGCTGAATTGGATGTGGGCATGGAAAACTCTGCTCAGGGGCTGCAGGGGTCCTTCCAGAGGCATTTGCACAGGAAAGTCTTGGAGGAAGCTCATATTCCTTTGCCCATGCTATTGTAATATCCAGGAACAGCTCGTTCTCCTCACTGTGCCTCTGTTGGTGTTTATGAGCAGCAAATTGGCTTGGGAAAAAATAACAGTCCTGAACAGTAATTGCCTGGTCATGCTTCCCAGTGATGGATGCTCAGCAGAAACCAGCTATGGAACAACAGCTTTTTAAGAGGTCTTGTGTTCCTTCATCAAGCACTGGTGTGAGGGAGCCCTCCTGGAGGGAGATGCTTTGCTGACTGAGTAGGGAGTTTGATTAATCTTTTCCCTTAATGAGCTGCTTTTCTGTGTCCCCTCCTCTGCCTTTTATTTTGCCTTCCAGTATGCTCTGACACTTGTCACCTGATGGGGCTGCACTGTGGCTCTGCAGTTACTTTTGATGATCCTCATGCCAGTAGGTCAGTGGTTTCCTTGTGGCCATTGGGGATCTCTGTGTTGTGTAGCCTTTTCAGCCTGTGAAGATTGTTAGGGATGAACACACTGATGGACCAAGCCTTAGACAAAAGATGGCTGTGGATCTTTGAATCCTGTTGTCTGTCCAGGCTGAGGCACTGCAGAACATCTCAGCAACATCATCTTGCCAGGTGTGAATAAATCAGTGTGGGGAGGTGCTGATAGATGGGTTGGGTTCTCTAAACCCATTTATTAAACAAATATTGAAGCTTAGTTTCCAATGGATTAGGCTGATGGGCTTTTAAGCTCGGTTCTGATGCTGCAGTGTGAGCTCACCCCTTTATTAGACACTGGAGAGAGCACAGGGAAGAGGGCTCTTGGATGAGGAACATCCATGTGACACCTCCTCAGGTGCAAGGTCCAGCTGAAATGCTTCCCACTGTTAAGTCATTGCTCCTGGGGGCTCACTGGTGTGAGTTTTTTTCTGATGTCTGATAGGATTTGAATTCATGTTTCAGCTTTCCAGCCTTCACGGGGGCAATGGAAGAGTATCTCCCTACATTCCCACGCTCTTAGGAACATTTTTCAGGCATCTGAAAGAAATTGCTTGTGAGTGACTGTCGAGACCAAAAGACAACGAGGAATAATAATGGGCAAACACACAGATGGCATCATTGCATAAATCCTTTATTCTGTGGTGGTAAAACCAGGTGAAATCCAGGGAAATCAAAGGGGATTTCAGTGTTACATTTGCGTAATGAAAGCTGACCTTCATGCCAGGAGAAGAAGCTGAAGAATAATTCAGAGAAATACATTTCAGAGAGAGAATCATGTGGTTTGGGTAGGCCTTAGCCAAGCTCTTGACTGCTTGGGATCTTTGTTTCCTGCCTCCCTGTCAGCCTTGGGAGATTCTTAGCTGGGGGACAGGATTTGCCCCATGATATTAGGCAGTGCTTATTCAGCTATACTGCAGGATGGCAGGCTGCCTCTAAAAGAAACCAGAATGTTAATTTTGGCTTGGGTGCTTGCATTTAAGCAAATAGAACATTACTGGTCAGGGGTATATTAACTTAACTCCTCTCTGTAAGCCATTACGTTTACTGTCAAACCACAAAACAAGCATTAAGAGGTCTTATTAATGCATTTTATATTTATAGACATTTTAAATAAAGTGATCTGCCTTCAAGTATTTAATATCTATTTATGTTACAAGAATTTCTGAAGGGGAAAAAAGTCAGCATTACAAAATGCAGGTTTATTGCTCCCTTGGTAAATGAGAATCTTAGAGAAAAAAACCCCACCACCCTCCTCTAGAATAACAGCTAAAAAGCACAGCAAACCCATTTTGGAACCGAGAAATAACAGGTAGTACTTCATGTAGCAAATGCTGTGTTTTTAGTGATATTCTGTTGTTCCATCCTCCTGAAGAGAGAATAGACTCACATTAAAAGTGCTTGTTTTTTGTGAATGTCACAGTAGAGGTGCAGGCTCTTCCATTTACTAAACTAATATTTGAAATTATAAGACAGATTTTTCCAGGATCATGGAAGAATTTCCCTCTAAGGTACTCTGTAATGTATGAGTAGGAACAAGCACAGCTCCAGGGATTTGAGTTGGCTTTTTTAAAGTCAACCACGGCTAAAAAGAAGTCTTTCCTTGTTTTCTGGCAAGGTGTTTGGTTCAGCACGATTTTCCAAACAGGTGATAAAGTTGTTGTCAGATGCCACCATGCACAGCTGCAGCCTTAGCAAGGCAGTGAGACTGTGGGCATGAGGAATGGAAGAACATGGACATGGGAGAGATACCAGCAGAACTGTGCAAATGCAAAACCAGCTACTTAAATATAGGTGCTGATCTCTTTTTCTGAGTTAAACTCCCTTGTTATTGAGCTTTGTTGCAGTGTTTGCATTCCAGTTCTTGTCTCACCTTTGGCTTGAGAGCATCTGCTGTTCATCCTCTTCTTCTGTAGTCACCAGTTTAGAACTTCCTCTAAATGCCTAACCCAAGTGCCTTTGTGGTGCAACAAGCTTAAAAACATGCTTATTTTGCTCACTCATTCTGTTAGCCTGCATCTGGCAACTCTGATTTCTCACTGCATTTCATCCATGTGGAGCTGTTGGGATGGATGTTCTGTTCTTGCAGGAATTTTATGCTCTTTGCTCTTGTGTTTGCTTTTCATCTGAAAGAAGCGACCAGTAAAGGAAAAAGGAGATTCTAGGAACTGCACTGGCCTCTGCTGTGTCTGATCTTCATGATTTAGGTTTTCAGCTTTCTGGAGAGAACTGATTCAAATGGTTCTGGAGATAACTGGCTCAAATGGTGATAAATGAGGATGAGACCCTTTGGAAAGTCCTGCCCATGGCTGTTGTGTTGTTAAGGATGAGAAGTGACTGTTTTCAGCCAGTCCCTGAGCAGTGAGTTGTGGATGTTGGCTCCTTGCAGTTGTGCAGAGCTGACTTTGCAAACCAAGTCCCACCCAGACTGACCCTCTGAGCGTTGAGGGACAGGGATGTCTGAATTTCTCAGTTTCCAAGACCACAACATAGTCACTCAACAGCTGCTTTCTATGGGTCTGAAAACCTGAAAAAAACAAAAAAAGGAGTTGGAGATTGGTTTGGGGTTTTTTTTGTCCCCTAAGTGCATTTTTTGGGGTTTTGGAATAAATCACAACTGTGGCTTGGTTTGGAGCTTGGCTTTTTTTCAGAGTGCAGCATGGAGGGTGAGTTTGTGCAGTGTGTGTCAGTTCTCCTGCAGCTGTTGCTAAGCCCTGCGATTACTGTGGAAGCTCTTTGCAGCAGCAAGCAAGAACTTGAAGTTAGTGATCTTTTGGATGTCATTAAGAGGGAAAATTCTTATGTTGTTCTTAGGAATGATACTGTTTTACTCTCTGAAGCCTGATTTTACGCTCCACAGATTGTTTTTCATTTTGGATTTCCCCTGTGAGGGGTTTTTTTTATGTTAAAAAAGCAGATAAAATCATTTTTATCATGCTTGCGTTGATGGATTTATATCTCTGTGCTCTTGGGGGCTGGCACATAAAGGCTCCAGAGCTGCCACTGATAATCAGCTCCCTTACCCTGGTCTGGAATTTTCATGATGGGAACAGGGACATAAGGGAACATAAGGGAAAAGGATCTGAGTGTTTGATCACTGTCTACAGATTTCTCTCCTTGCTCCAGCAGCCCTAGGAGAGAGAGTTATGTCAACTGTGTCTTACAAAGAGCTATGAATGTGTTCTTTTTCACAATGTTTAAAGGAGTAATTTGAAAGCTTGGCTTTAGGTGGGTGTTAGAAATCCTATAGCACTTTTCAAAACAAGAGAAAGACAACCTCAGTAATCTGACTAAGGCTTCTGCTGTCCAAACCTCATGCAGCAGCCAAGGCAATGGAAAGGCTCCTGCTTGAGTGCAATGCTTAGGGAAGAAAAAAGAAAAAAAAAGTCAATTTACCCTTAGGGTTGCTGTTTAGAACTCCAAAACATCTGAAACACACACGTCTCCCTCCCACCGTCCACCTGCAGAGGAAGCTCTTGAGAATCAAAAAAAAAAATTAAAATGATGTAGTTTAGTTCCTCTCTCAGCCCAATTCCTTATGTCTGCGTTTGCTTTGTGCGTGCTGGGGCAGGCCTGGACAGCTTATGCCAAAACTGCATTTGTTCTGCCCCTTCCATGTCAGAGCTGTGAGGAGAAAGAAAGGCAGGAGGAATGCAAACAGAGGAGGATGGTCCAGCCTTCAAGCTTTCCTGTTGTCTTTAGGGCATTCTGTACAGTAAAGCTCTGTCAGAGAAATGCAGATGAAGGAGGGAGATGCCAGAGACAGGCTTTATTCTTCTTGTTGTTCTTCTGCACTTCCCTTTCCACTTTTTTCTGTTTTGTATGGTTCTTTACCATATCTCCTGTTTCCAGAGCTCAGTCTACTTTTGATGATTTCTCAGAGAAGTCAATACAATGTAGAAGTTCACCTGCAGCAGGGCACCCACAACACTTCAATCACATTGACTGCTTTCCCCATCCCTTCCTTTCAGCCCAGTGATGCAGAACTTTCATTTCTTTCCAGCCAAGCTGCTTTCTGCCACTCGTGGTGGTGTCCTAAACCAGTAACCTTTACGTTTGGTTCCATGGGAGGGTTTCATGCAGCTGACACTTCTGTTCCCAGCTGCCTTATTTTATTTAAAGGTCCTAAACCACCCTGAATATTTTTGCTTTTCCCCTGCTGGAAGTAGTCACAGCAGCCTGAAGGGTGTGAGGCAATTGCAGGCTTGAGGAAGGGTGGCCCACGGTGTTGGGAGTGGGCAGGGAGGTGTCTGTGAGTCAGTCTCTCTGTCCGTGCAGCAGGAAATCTTGAGAACATCTGCAGTGGGAAATCCCATTCCTCGTCCCCTGGTTCCAGTTACCCCAGCCACCTCACTTGGCACGTGCTGCTGATGGACACTTGGATGTGGTGTTGAACAGCTTGGACACGCCAAGTCTGCGGGGTTTGGTTTCCTTGTTGGCTGGGTGAGAAAGGCAGAAAGTTGTTGCTGCCATGGTGGAATTCCATTCTTAGCAGGAAAGACCTGTGTATTTGAATTTTTGTATTTTAAATTCAGCTGGATTCTGTGGTGATGCTTGCTTTGGGCACAGCCTACCTGGCACAGTCGGGTTGAACTCTGGCTGTGAACAGCCTGAGCTGTATCAGGCTCGTATTTTTTTTACCAAGTCATTTAAAAGTCTGCTTGCCTTCTCCTTGGGATTCCTTCTAGCCTTAAAGCCCATGATCCCAGAGAAGTTTCCCTCTGAAAGGACAGGGTGTGGGTGCAGCTGGCAGTGGGGCTGAGACTCAGAGCTGCCCTGTGCCAGACACAGGTGGTCCCAGCCCTCGCCAGGGCACAGCAGAGCCTGCCAGGAGAGCTGAGGGTGCCTCTGGAAAACATGTTCAAAACAGGGGAAAAAAGCTGCACAGTGGAAAAAAGTGGGGGGAAAAAAATTCATGTGAGCCCCCAGGTGAGAGCAGGAGGATGAGGAGCTCCAGGTGCTGGAGCAGAGGTTGCTCTCCAGCCTGTGGGGAGACTGTGGTGGGGTGGGTGGCTGTTCCCTGAGGAACATTGTGACCAGAGGAGAGGAGCCTGTGCTGGAGCAGGTTCTCCTGACAGGAACTGCAGCCCATGGAGAGGGTCCGTACTGCAACAGGGGAAAAATGTGAGGAGGAAGGAGCAGCAGAGAGAGCTGTTACAGACCAAGGACAGTCCCCATTCCTTATCCACCTGCATGGCTCTGGGTGAGGGGGAGGGAGTCAGAAATGCAGGAGTAAAGATGAGGTGAGAGGAAGGTGGTGTTTTAATTTATCTTTTTTTTTCTCTGTATACAAATTATTTTAATTGGCAAATTAAATTTTGTGCAAGTTAAGTGTGTGTTGTCTGTAACTGTTAAGTGATCTCCTCAGAGGGAAAGGTTAATGTTCCTTCTAGGCAACACAAACTGCCATCAGTGTGGGCTCCTTTGGGCTTCATTTAAGAAAATAAGCAAACAAAGCTTGAATAAACAAGCAAAGTGCAGCCTCTTGCTCTCCCAGTGACTTTCTTTGGGTTTAGTATCCAATTGCTGCTGCTTGAGCTGTTCTGAGATCGCTGGTGGATGGGAGTACAAGTGCACTCAGAGTAATCCTTAGGACAGAGAGCACAAAAGAAAAGGAGGAAGGGCTGACAGCTTTCAAGATGACATCCTGAACTCTCCATCAGCTGGTTATTGGTGTGCAAGTTTTGCCAGGGAAAATGATCTTTGGAAGTCGGTGGTGTTTAGATGTGTCTGTGCTGGGTCTGAAGGCTGGGTCTGCTCGGATGGGCAGCTAAGCACCAGCACCACCAGGCTCAGGGATAGGGACCTGCTTGCTGGACTTATCCTCCTTTCATGAGTGGGAACTTCATGGGATGGTCAGAGCTAGTGGAGAGCTGGGAAACTAAAGACATCCATCCACCCATCCACCCCTCCCTCCCTCCCTCCCTCCCTCCATCCATCCGTGGGAAGTGTCTGTCAGCCTCTGCAGTGCTGCAGCAGGGGGTGATTCCCTCAGCCTGGTGCCCCAGCTGAATGTCACTTACACAGGGGTCATCTGTCAGAGCCCTTCTCTGCAAGTGTCAAGTTTATCCCCCCCAGGTCTGTAGCGAGAGGCCTGAACTGCTCAACCAACACATCCCCAGGCTAAGCAGAGAGTGCCAGCCCTTGTGTGCACTTGTACACCAGCCCCAGGGAAGATAAATGGCTCATTGTGCTCAGCTGAAGGTCACTGGGTCAAACACTGAGTAGCTCTGTCTTGCAATCTGTGCCTAAATTGTAGGAAACATTTACGTGTGTGCTTAAATCCAGCCCCAAACACTGCAGAGCTTCAGAGCGCTCTTCCACCGAGCACATTCCTGAGTATTTGCACAAACAGGAAAAATACCGAGCGTTGAAAACATAATGTGCAAGATGTGCTGGTGTCTTGGGTTTGCTGTAGGAAGTCACTGAGCCTGGGTGATGGTTGCAGCCAAACGAGCTGTGAGGAAGGAGTATTGCTTACCTGGGGCCAAACCTGCCTCCCATTTGTCAGGAGTCTCTCTGCACTGGTCTTGATTTTGGTTTTTTTGACTAAGTAGGGAATACAATATTCACCCAAGGCCTTTTATGCGGCACTTTACACCTTTTAAAAATAAACCCTTCCCTCACCTTTGTTGATACTGTCTAGTTTAAACATTTGTACACAGAGATACGGGTGGAATAAAATTCTGGCATCAATTCAGATCTTATATTCTAACCTATAAAAATGAGGTGAAGTATCTGAGCTGGAATGCAAAATCTGGAGAAAGTAGTAAGGTAGTTTCCGGTGCTATTTTTGTATTTCCTGAGGCTTGTGTCATTATGTGCTGCCTTATTACTATTCTCTTATATAAGATATGAAAATAACAGAGGGAAATTGCTTTTCCATTCTATTTCCTGAAGTCTAAAACACACCATTATTTCATCTCGCATTCAGATATCCCTGATATTTAAATGCTGAAGATCCATGTTAGTTGGATGCTTCATAACATTATGTCTATGTTCCTGATACTTTATGTTTACAGTCCTTAGGAATATTTTTCTCCTTTCCACAGTAACTCTTAAAAAGTCTCTATTTTATTGAGTGTAGTAGCACAGTCCATTTGGGGGAGTTTTTTGTGTCAGTTTTTAGAAGGACAAATGTCTAACTTCAGTCACAATTAGTTTCTTCAACTATTACGAGGTCTTGGAATTGTTACTGACACACTGTGGATGTTTTCTTTGCTTTTTGACAGGTGTACAACATGTTCCAGCATCAAAGCCTGGGAATTAAAGTCAACATTCGAGTGACCAAACTAGTCCTGCTTCACAACCGCCCTGTGAGTTCCAGCTCCTTTCTCCCCCACTCCTGGAATTGCTTTGTGGTGTCCCACGGGGTGGGAGGGGGAAGTGGGACATGTCTGGCCTCAGGATCACACACTGTGAGGAGCTGCCTGTTCCACTTCACCAGGCAGCATTGAAGGTGGGAAGTACAGGGGCTGTGGGAGTGAAAGGAACCAGAATCCTTTTATTTATCCTTCCTGGTAAATCTCTGTCTGCTTGCAGCTGCAAACCAGTCTCAGGAATTAACTGTTACAGAGAGGTCTGATCCTTTATCTAAAGACTGTGGCTGATATTTCTCCTTTTGTATCTCTTTTTTGTTTTCCCCCCCCCAAAGGCAAAGTTGTCCATCGGGCATCATGGAGAGAGATCTCTGGAGAGCTTCTGTCAGTGGCAAAATGAAGAATATGGTGGGGCAAAATACCTTGGTAACAATCAGGTTCCTGGTGCCAGGGATGACACCCCTCCTGTGGATGCTGCTGTTTTTGTGACCAGGTATGGGAAGGTCTGGTTTTTCAGTTTACTTCATCCAGTAATGCCCAGGGTCAATGATGGGGTTATCTGTACAAACAGAAATCTAGGAAAGAGATGGTCCATTTGCTGTTCAGATGCCTCAGAGGAAAGGGATCTGTCTTGTTCCTGTGCATTCTTAACAAGGTTGTACAAAAGCATCTCGTCCCTTGAGCAAAAGTGTCACAGTCGTGGTCACTGTTCTGTGTCACAGTCAGGATCAGGATGTGGCTGTAGCACAGGGGGTGCTTTTTTCTCACACCAGCTGCTAGGAGTGGAAAAAATGGGTGAGGTTTTGGAGCCCTTCTTCCTAGAAGAAAGGTGGTGTGGAACTGAGAACACAGCTGAGCTCAGGTGCTCTGTGTGCAATTAGGGATGAATCAACTGAGCAGTCTGAGAGTTGCAGACAGTGTGGCAGCAGTGGGGAGGTGGCAGGCAGTTACCTCCTAAAGAAAGAGGGAGAGAAATACCATAAACAAAATTAATTTTCTCTCTCTTTGCCTGAGGAAATGACCACTTTAACACCTCTGTCACAGCTGAGATAGAGGCGGGGTGTCATTCCTCATTTGTTTGTGTATTTGAAGACTCCTGCATTTATTTCAGATGTGAAATGATCTTTGTAGAAATATTTGAGCAAAATTCTTTGCACCCTGGAGCTCTGAACTTACTGATGTGTCAAACACATCAGATAAAGCAAGAAAAATGGTCTTGTAGGGACAACAGTCTTTTTTCCTCTACCTGAGCTCAGCCTCACAATGCAAGGCAATTCCCATGTTCCCCACAGTTGCCACAAATTTTGAGTAGCAAATCCATGGTGTTTTAAGTTTTTTGCATCCTTTAAGATGTAAGTGAAGTGTTCATTGTTACAGAAGGGATCTCTGAATTATTAAAGTGAGCACAAAATTATGGTATAATGTGAATGCTGATGGGGCTAGGAAAACACTACTTCCTACCCCCCAATCTGAGACAGGAAATGTCTGTATTGCAGTTCAGTATTACTCACCTCTTTCACCTATTTTCTCTGCCAAGTGTAAGTAGAAATACATATTTTTGCATGAACTGCCATCCTCATTGTAATAATCTATTGTGTTGGATTTGTGTGAACAGCCCCATTGCAAACTATCCATGGGATTCTGGTGAGTGTTTAGTGAAGGAGCTGGTGAGCAGGGCGTGAGGCCAGCAGAGTTCCTAAGAAAGCTCCCCCACAGCCTGTGCAGCTCCCCCAAGCCCTGCTCCCTCCTCTGTATTCACTGGAGTCCACCAGGCACTTGTGCAGATACTTAACAGTTTAGACAGGGGGAATAGTTCCTTTGAAGTCAGCTGGCTGCACATCCTGGTTATAGTTAAGCATGTGCTGCACTGGATCAGGGCCTAAATAAATAACTAACATTTTTGTTAAACTCATCTGGGCATCCACTTGTCCTGCATGACAAGTGAGGCAGAGAGAATCTCTTCTGATGGGCTCGGAGCGTGGGGCGGGGGGAATGAGCAGAGCATTTCATCTCTGCAGCTCTCAGAATTGAATGCATAATGTCAGGCTAAGTGAGTTGGACTCAGGCATCTGAGGAAGAACTGTAGAAATAATTTGCAGGAGGAATTGTTTGATGGATTTGCAGGGTTTTGCAGTGGGAATAGCTGGGAAAATGCAGGTTTGGTTGGGTTAGAAACTAGGTTCAGCTTTGGTGAGAAGGTTCAGGCCAGGGAGCACGTGGCTGTGCATTGGAGCAGCATTTTTGCTGCTGGATAGGCCAGCAGTGTGTACTTGGAGTCTTTCCTTCCTTCTTGCTGTGTCCTGTCATCCTTAACCCATCCTGCTTCTGCCACATGGAGGGTGCCGCATTGTTTGGAGGACTTCTGGCCCAGCAGCCCCATTCCTGTGTCAGGGAAATGAGTTTTTCTCCTCTTGGCTTTGCAAGTGTGTGTGTGTGTGTGTCCCTGGACCCTCCCCAGACTGTACAGATGGACCAGTGATAGAGGATGTGGGAGCAACAGCATGTCCAGCACAAGCAATTGCGCCAGAAAAAGCAGAAGCTGAATTTTCAGCAGCTGCAGCTGCTTTAAGGACTAGAAACAGATTCTTTGGGGTCAAGCTCTGAAGAAATTGCTCTGGTTCCAGTCTGGTTGGGTTCATTTGAAACACCAAGGCACGCTTGCCTTTTGAAACTTCACCTCTAAGTGATGTTTCCCATACCCTCGTTTGTATACAAAAGTAGATTACTTAGGTGGCAAATACCCTTCCTGTGGGATTTCAGTAGTATCCACCTGAGTTCCAGCTAAGAGACACACTGTGCCTGTGAAATAAGAATCACCATTGTCCAGCTCAGTAAATAAGTGAGACAGTGGGAATAATCTGCACAGCCCTGAAGGTCTGAATAAAGTGTTGTGGGCTCTGTAATCATCAGACTTTTCTCATTGAGATGCTGGTTTTGAACTTGCAGAAATTCAGATCTCTGGCATCTTTGGGTAATGTACTTCATATTTTAACAGGCAGCTGACCAGAATAACTTCTGTCTGCAGAATCTGTATCTTGATGATTTTAGGAGCATGTCTCATTTGAAACACATTCCCCCTCTTGATTCGTCTGTCTTTTGCATTCCCTGGGAAATCTTCAGGCACACTGATGTTGTCCCAGCTCCTGGCTGGAGGTGTTTAGGTCACTATTAGACTATAGGTTGTGTGATAGCAGAGCAAAGAATGTCACAGCACTGACAGGAACAGGATTCAGAGCTGTCTTTAAGCAAAGACTTGTTTTTTCCTGACACAGTGGTGTAGTTGTTCCATTTGCAGCCTGTTCCTTCCTTCCACATTTCTCCAGCCCTTTGCCTTCCCATTAAGTGGGCAAATGGAGGAGTTCACTGTGCATGGAGGAAACTGGGCACATAGTGCTACTAAATGTACCTATGGATGTGGAAAGTTTATTTTGGCAGGTTTTGGACTGTACCAGTTTCCTCTGTCCTTTAGCTATATGACCCTGCGGGGTTAGACTGGTCAAAAGATGTCACTTGAAGGATGCTGGGAATGGCCATTTAACAGAATACTTCTTATTCCTGTTGCACAGATCGACTACTGTCCTTCCTTCTCACAGGGAGGACTTGCATTGCAGAGTTTAGCTGAGCACAGTTAGGTATTTTTTTCCAGTTGGTGGGAGCCAGATGGAAGAGTGACTGTAGGAGGAGTTCTGAGCTCTTCTGGCTATTTTTGTTGAACAAAACAACTGACTTGTTGTCATTTTTTTGAGAATTGTTGTACTCTGCTAATGGAAACCCTCTGCTGGGTACCACACATGATAATGACTGAGAATTTCACAGGTCCCAAGATGAGAACTTGTGTCTGGCTTGATTCAGTCAGTGGCTAAAAGTGAAGAGTAAAACTAGTTCACAGCTTGAGCTGTGATTTCAATATATTATCCAAGACCTCGTGTGATAAGGTCAGATGTTGGATTTGAACTGCAGCTCCTCGAGAAAGTTTTATTTCAACATAGCTCTGTAAAAAATTCTGCTAACAGAACTATGTGATAAGAGGCCTTTGCACATGCAATGAATATTAAAGTATCTCTTCTGTATTGTTGAGTATCATTATACTATCAGTCATGTCAAGCTCTCACTTCAATATAGAAGTGAGATGAAATATAGATGCAGTTGAGCTCAAAAATGTGCCAGGGAGACACCTGTGATTGAAACCTTTTTGAAAGCAGATCAGTTTCAGGTGCCAGGGTGGGGCCATTTAAATCACTGGTGTGACTGAGCCACAGGTGAGACAGATTACTTTTAGCACTTTTCCAGGCTGTCTCTGCCCTCTGACTGGCAGGGAAGGACTGTAGGAGCTTCAGTAATGGGTTTTGTGATGAGGTGTCTCCTTGCCTTTGGAAGAAGAGTGAGACCCACCAAGATCACTTGTGACTAAAGGTCTGGATGTGCTTTTCTGTTTGGCCACGGAGTTTTGGGGTAAAATATTTGCAATGGTCCAGCTGATTTAAGTCCTGGTGTTTTTGTACATATATTTGAATAGAAGATGGAGTCTCTTGGACTGGTGTTTATGACACTTTTAAGGATGGGCTGAGCAGGTTTCATACTTGAATTGGCAGCGATATTCAGTTCTGCTGCTGCTGTGCTTCAAGCCCTTCCCAGCATCACAGCACTCTCTTCACAGAAAAGGGTGGTTCTACCTCTATAGGAGAGCCTGCAGGTTGTGCTGGATCATTTACAGACCCCTCATGTAATGTCACGGTGGTAATTCCTCCATGGAGCTGCCAGAAAGTGCCAGACACGTTTTGGTGTGGGACAGCGCAAGGAGCAGAACTTCTGTGCATTATTTGCAGGGCTGGAGAGGCTCTGGAGAGAGAGAGAGAGAGAGAGAGAGGCTTTTCTAGCTGTGGCCTCCTGCCATCCACTAATAGTTCAGCTATCTGTTGTCACAAGAAAAGCATCTGTTTGATTTACCAGTTTATATAACATAATAAGTCCTTAAATAAACCTCTGTCAAGTTGGCTCTGGGAAGTCGAGCAGGAGCACTGGTGCCAGCCCTGTCAGAAGACTGTCATTAGTCTTCTTTGGAAAGGCTGGAATGCCAAGGTGTCGAGACACAGTCAGGCTGCAGTGAAAAATGAAAGCTGGGGCTGGTGTGTGGTCGCAGCTTCCGATTTTTGTTTGGTTCCTGTCTCATTTTTTAACACTTTGATGGTTGTTATGGTTTTTCTGCACTGAAGCACAGTTGGTTTTCAATGTCTGCTTAACAAGAGCTGGTAATGGCTGTTTGTGCTCTCTTTCCAAGCCCTTGACAGCTTGATTTGTGACTTTCAAAGGAGTTTGGTGTGGAGGGTCTGGATTCATCAGCCACAGTCCTGGGCCTTAAATCCCTTTTCCTATAAACCCCAGTTTCGTAACTTTCTTCAAGGAACGAGCACTTTTAACTTTTACCTATTTTTATATTTCTCTTAAGTATTTTCTTTTTCTAGGTATTTATCTTTCTCTAAGTATTTTTGATCTTCCTCCTGCCAAACTCTTAAACTCCAAATCCCATGAGGACTCAGGCATTTCAAATGGCACACTGCAAATGTACTAATAGGATTCTTTGAGTTGCCTCCTCCCAGGGTGAGGAAAGCCACAGGGATAGAGACTACAGCTCCTCAGCTTCCCTTGGGTTAAGGAACTTCTGAAATGTTTTAGCACATGTGATATTTCTCTCCAGCTCCTCTTCATTGTGGCTTGCACTGCAAAGCAGCCCTGGTGAAGAGAGCTCCTAAAAGTTTAGGTCTAAGTGCTTCTTGAAATGTATTCAAGCTATTAATTTAGTTATAAAATACTTTTTCCCCCACACACTTGTTTTTCTGTCATGAGGGATCTCATGTCCAAAACCTTCTCACATGAAGTGTCAGTGCTTTGATGGTGAGCTTCGAGACTTTTTTGTGTTCTGTTTAATACAGCTCCATAGATCCCTCGTTGATTTGTGGGTGCCACTGGCATCTGTAGAATCTTGTCCTGCTTTGATGAGATGTGGGGAACCAAATGCAATCTCTTCAACCTCTCTGTGTTGGATTCAAACCATAAAATGGCAAATCTGACTGTAATAAGTTTAGCTGAAGCCAGTTTACCTGTTACCAGGAAAATCCTGAAATTCTCTTTCTTCTTCCATGTCAACATCTGTCTTTCTCTGTTTAGGCCTGCTTCTTTCATGTTCTTTTCTATTCTAGTGGAAGAAGAAGGAAAAAGACTGTAGCATTGAGAATTTCTGGGTACACATTATTAGTTCTGTGCCTTCAGGCTGTGCCTCACACCTCTCCTGTTCCCCCTATCTTTCATGGTGCTGTTGCATCACAGGGTGTCTGCTCCTTCTTGTTACAATTCTCTTGTGAAAAGAAGAGCTTCGGTTTTAATCCAGTTGTGGAGTAAGTGTGACATCACAGAACGAGGCAGGGCTCTTCTAGGTGCTAAATCTGAAGTCTGTTAAATTGGGCTGTGGTGTATGGGGCTGATTCACATAATTGCCTGTAATCTCAGCAGCAATCAGTGCTGCTATCTGTGTTGTCATCGTGTAGACTGCACAGCAGCCTTAAAAAATCCCCAGACCTCAACACCCATGATATGTGAGTCATGCACCGCTGCTTTTTCCTAGCCTGGAGTCTGGAGGCACAGGATACATTTCACTTCTGCTCTGTTTTTCTTTCTAGGACAGATTTCTGCGTGCACAAAGACGAGCCTTGTGACACTGTGGGTAAGTCCAAGAAGCAGGGGAGGGTATTTTGATAGCCACCTCTGTGCTAAGAGGAGTGTTCTGGGCAATCTTCCACTCTTTGGTTTGCTGTAATGTTAGTTTTGCTGTGCTGTGCACCTCTGTGATGCAAATATGGATTAGCTGAACAGGGTATGAAATATAAATATCCATTACATTTTAACCCCTTCTAAGCCCTGGTCTCTGGGTTCAGGAATTATTCTTAAGTACTTCTGCTTCTTTGGAGTGGACATAGAAGAAACTGCCTCGTGGTGTGTCTGCATAATGTTCCTATCAGTTCTCTATCACCTCAAACAAGAATTTGCTAACTAAGGAGTGCATTTCTCATTGTAAGAGCCTGTGTGACATTCTCAGATCAAGCTGGCACTCAGACACTGGAGAAGAATACCTCATTGTAGGAAAGCCAAGTTAAATCTTCTTTTCAGCCTCCTGCTCCTCCTACTTCCTAACTGCCTTTACTTGTGTCCAAAGCCTGCATACACAGGGTCCTTACATCCCACACATTAAATACTTTATTTATTTCACTCAGGTAGAAGTAACCTTCACTGTGTTCTCCTGGTTTTTTTAAATCCCTACAGTAGCAGCAGTGTTTGGAGGCGCAGCTCAACATCTTCTCTGTGATGATGGCATGAATTTTTTTAGACTTGCCTCAAAGTCAAGTGGCCCCTGATCCTTCATTCTGTGTAAACTTGGGATGGATCCTAATTTTCAGCTGTTCTTATACTCCAGTGTTCAGGGAGACACTTGCAGGGGTTATATTGGCAGTGGGTGATGCAGAGCAGGGAGGAAAGTCCCTTCAGCAGGATTCCTGTGGAAGGCTCATCTTGGAATGCAGGTCCCGTCCCTGGTGTGGGGATCAGGTGAAAGGAAGAAATACAGAGCTGAAGGATACATACACATGAGCAAGAACTGGCCTCTGTGTCCAAGATTTTTCCATTTGGAATCCCTCACAATGCATTTATTGTGTGTCCAATGGAAAACTTCCACTGAGGAAGGTTTTTACACTGTGTACCTGCACCTGGAGGTGGCTGTGGTAAGATATAATGAAGAAGTTTTAAAAAAAAAGAGAGAGAAGCTGATGGAAGACACATGCTGACTAAAGTCAGAGCTCTTTCCATATTTAAAGAGAGTATTGTTGATGATCTCTATTCAGGGAATTGTATTACCAGAGACAGCATGACTAAGGAAATATTTTTATGACTTCTTTTCTGTTCTTACCATACCTAAGTTATTTCTTGTGCTGCAACTTGCTGCAGGCTGTGGCTGCAATGGAGAAAGTAGAAGATCACAGCAATGAAGGTTAAATTCACTTGTTACTCTTTCCAGCATAGTTTTCCAAGATATTTAGAAGGTGAATGTTCCTGGGACAAAACCAGTGTGGCCTCTTTGGTCTCTTCAATCCTGCTTTTCCTACCTTCTCCCCTGATACTTTAATTACGTGGCAAAGCACTTGTATTTTCACTTATGCATTTTCTGTGCCCCATTTGGCCTTGTTGTGCCATTTACATTTTTGTATGGCAGAAGAAGAATAAATTAATGAATGTTTTTTAGTGACATGCAGCTGGTTTGACGAAGTGATTAGTGATAGTAGTACTAAATTTTAACCATGCAAAAGATTCTCTAATCTTCCTCCTTTGTGAGAATAGGGAAAAACAAGTGTCAGGTGTAGAGAAATAGGTTTTTAATAGCTGCCATTCCCTGCCCTGGGCACATACCTGGGTGATATGAACATCAGTGTAGCCTGGCTTTTACTTGGGATTAATATGAGTGCAACAGTCAAGGCAGGTGGATGCCCATTGATCCTCCATACTGCCTTAGGAAGGTTTATCTTGGTGTTTCAACCACCTCTGCTGCTGTCAGATTCCTGTTTCTCACTCCAGCTCCCAGATATTCCTCTCCAAATCAGCAGGACTGCCTGTGGAAGCAAGAACTGAGCCCAGCGAGTGACATTGCGTTTGGTCTGGACGGTGATGCTGAGGTTGTTGCAGTCCCCAAAGTTCTCTACAACAGCAACTTGTTCTCATTTCTTGCTTTACACTTGAGCAGATGAAGAACATGGTCTCAGCAGATGCATGTGTGGTTTTACACCTGCTCATGGCTGAGGCTGGCCCTTGCAATGCCAATGCTGCCATGCTGTAAATGCAGCAAGCAGCCGCTCTCCTAAACCAGGAGGCTGAGGCTGCTGCTCTATATAAGGCAGAGAATCTGGACTCTTAGACTCCTGATTTCTATTCCCAGCTCTGGCACTGACTCATTGTGTGACATTTGGCAAGTCACTTGCATTCTGACTGCTTCTGTCTACCTCTGTGAAGTGAGGATTTTGAGTGCAAAGCTACAGGAGATTGCACGGCTTAGGGAGGTCTCCTATAAAGAGTGTGGTGTTCTTGAGGGTGTGATGCAATACAAGTGCAGAATCTAATGTTGCTTAGTCATGTTCAAGAGACTGTGAGGAACCTGTTGGATTATATGTACTGAAATAAGAGGACTCAGAGTGCTGTAGGTAATGTTATTTCCAGTGACAGTGCCTTGATTTTCTTTACATTGTGAGAAATAAGGAAACAAAACTCCTGGGGGAAGCATTGGGGCCCAGCTGTTGCTCGGAAGTGGAATTACGAAGTTTAAATGACTCATAAGAGGTGTTCATTTGTGCTCTAAAAGATCCATATTGAAAAACCTGTCTGGAATCTTTGCCTGCCATGCAGACACAGCGAGAAAACAGCAGCAGGAGGTTTGTATTTGTGTTCTGGCAGGGGCCCCTCACTGAAACCCGTTGCTCTGGGGACTTGGTTCAAATTTTCTTGGCCCTGCTGCCAGGATAGTGTGGAGGGTTACATAATGGCTGAAACAAGCTCAAAAATGGGGAAAATGTGTAGGTACGTCTTGGTGGGTTGATACCCCACTGTCTACACCACAGAACAGAACCACATTTGTGTAAGAAATAGTTTTTTAATGCTCATCGCCCCGCTTGGTTGGGTAAGTTAGGCCTGAGAGCGGACGAATTCCAAAGGAGGTGGACAGAAGGAAAACAATATTCCTGTGTGGAGCAGTCGTGTTCCAACAGCCTCTGCTGTGGGACCTTCGATAGGCTCCACAGTCTGAGCAGGAAGGTTCTCCCTGTGTGACACAGCCTCGTCACACACCAGTCAAAATTCCAGAGTCTGCTTCGGGCTCATCCCTTGTGCTGTGACTCCAACCAGAGCTGCCGTTTCCTGCAGAAAAGTCTGTGTTCCAAGGGAGCTGCCTCCGAGCCAGCCAAACTGCGAGTTTAATGTCTCGCTATTAATATCAAGCTGCAGCTTGGAGCCTTGCACACTGTCAGAATCCAACCTTTCTGTGACATAAGCAGATTGAGAATGCCCCTTTCGTTCAATATTTCCACTGCCAGTGCCAAATAAGCAGCTTTACGGTTAGTTAGGAATGATCCTGCATATTTCAAGGCAAAGCTTGGCCTTCATTCCTCAGTGTACATGTTACCCCAGATCCAAGCTGAAGCTTCCCTGTATTCAGCTAATAATAAAATTGGGGGCAGTGTGGAATTGGGAAATGGAAAATGAGAATGTGTCTTTAATATCCTTAAATTGCCCTGGTTAAAAATGACTTTACCTCTGCTGCAGTCACATGTGCTCCTCTGTGGCTTGATGTCGGGGAAGAGAAAGCAGAGTGAGTGTGTGTGTACTGCAGCGGGGCAGGCTGAGCTGGAGGAATAGCTGCCTGGAGAAAACCAAGCACAGAGTGGAGGGGATTGAGAAATATAAATTTCCAGACTCTTTCCACAAGTGAATCAGTGTTTTCAGAAAAACATTCCCATCTCCTGGCTGTTTATCACAGTAAAGCATTTCAAAATATACCCAGGTTTGGCAAACGAGGATCTATGGTCTGTGTCTCCAAGTAGGCTTTTTTTTTATTGCATGTAAAACACCTGAATAAGGGACTGCACATTTTTACCTTTTTCTTGGCCATTTGCTACCTCTGTGTGGCCTGTCCACAGCAGGAGACAATTCTGGTCATCCTGCCTGTGCTGTTCATTTAAATCTCCCTCCCTGTGTCATATTGATTCCAGTCCCCTACCAGTGTCACAACAGAGAATTCATCCCTAAGGAAAGGGAAAAGTCTAGCTGGTTTGCTCTGAGTGGGAAAGGAATTCTCACATTAAAAACATTTTCCATAGTGGTTCATGTTGAATGTTTCTGTATATTCCAGGGCGGGTTTTTATTTGATGCCAGAATAAATAGAAATACCTGCTGCTTAAAACAATTCATTAGAGCAGCAGTGCCTGGCTTTAGCAAAAGCCTTGCTGGGACTGTCCTTTGGACCAAACCCAAACACAGTTTAATACGTTAAAATGAACATACTGGAGGTTAAAATGTCCCTTAAAGAAACACCACTGAGTTGATTTGGTGCTTGGGAAAGAAAGGGACCTCACAGCACTGCAAATTTCTGTCAGTTGTGGCTCTGCAGGGCAGTGGAGTCAGGCTGTTGGCTTTAGGAAACCAAAGGGAGCTGTGGTCCAGTGCAGTGGAAGAGTTTTTCCCTTGCCTTTTGGTTGCTAGGGAATAAATGCTGGGCTGCACAACCCAGACAGAGCTGAACTGTGCTATTGGGCATATTCATCACTACCATCTCCCAGGCCCCACCCTACCCACCACAGCCTTCCAATTTCTTTTCACCAGCCAGCAATCCCTCCTCTTCCAGATTCCCACTGAAAATCCGTGTGCCAAGCGAGTGTAATCTGAGATTGCATAATTCTCAGTAGGACCCTGAGATAAGCACAGCCACTCAGGTAATGGGGAATTCCTGCTGCTGTAACCCTTGCCCTGCCTCAGTCAGTGTCCTGTGTGTGCTTTTCCTTTTCTTGTTTTGAGGATGTGGCTTCAGCCAGGCTGCCTCACTGTGCACTGAAGACCAGAGGAAAATCCTGCTTGTGCCATACTCAGAATCTTGGTGGTGGTTTCACTGGGGTGAGGATCCTGGTCCTGTTCTTAAATGTTGTCTGAGACATACAACCCTCCTGATACCATCCTATAAAGACTTACATTCTGGTTTTCTTGTCAAGGAAAGTAGAGCACTTAAATTCAATTGCCTTTGGGTTTGTTTTGCAGCTCAGTAGTGTTGTTTAGGTTTGTCTTTATTCATTCCATGTACCAAGGGCACTGGTGGATTCTTGATCTCCTTGGCTGGAAAATGCCTGTCTATCTGGAAAAGTAGCCAAACACAAGGTACTGTCCGTAGTTAGAAGCTCACATTGTCTTGTTGCAAGGAATTTTTGTAGAAAATGGTGATCAGTGTTCTCTTTGGGAATTCATCAATCTATAAACTCACAGTTATCTCAGCTTTTTAAATTTTCTGTTTCATGTCTTGGGTGAAAAAAAATAACTTGGGTAATTAAAACAAATGCAACTGTTTAGTGGAGGGAGAATTAGTTACAGGTTTTCAGTATGTTTGTCATTTTTCTCTCTCCATGTGTTTTCAGTTGCCAGCTCTGAGGTCTCATAGACCCTCAGTTGCTCTCATGATTAACTCCCTTCCCTTTTGTTTTTCCCTGTTTCACTTTGGGGTTAGTTCAGAGCTCGTAGGAGCTCATGCTCAGTTTATTTCCTTCATGTTCTCTTTGTTCAGCTGGGCCTGGACACCCAGAAGCTGCTGTTCCCAGAGGCCCTGCAGGGTCTGTTTTCTGTCACCCGGACTGCAGGACGTGCCCACCGAGGTCACGGAATTTCCCTACGTTTACTCCACTTTAGTCTTCATAAACCTCCAGCAGTTCCTCATTAGTTCTCCCCCATACATCACTCTCCTTGTGCAGCCCCAAAATGTGTTTCAGGCCCTTTTATTTTCCCATTATTTACCTGTCTGCCTGTCATGCTCACCCATCCCAGCAGATAAAATAGTGGCCTCGCAGTGTGGTGTGTGTTTGAAGCTCGTTCTCAGGGAGCTGGAACTAAACACTGTCAGCAGGGAGGAATAACACACTTCCTGCTCTGTACCTGGCCTTTCATGTCCTCCATCAAACTGCTATTGGTAATTAATGCTGATAGATATTTAAGCTGGTTTCTGAAATATGTTCATAGTCGTTGTCAGCTGTGGGGACAGCATGTCCAAAATCTTCCCATCAGCTTCCCACCCTGCTTTTGTTTTTGTCTCTGCTCATCCCAAATCTTGCTTTTCTTGTGGATTGCTCGCTCCTGACCCTCAGACTTTGACAGAGCTTTTGTCTTTGTTGTGGCTCACCCCAAAGCTGGTGCAGGATGTTTAAGGTGATTTTAGCTTGAAAGCTTTACCTTCTCCCATGGTTTCATTAATGGTTCATGGGGATGTGTTTTGATAAGTGCAAGTGAACAATTGTCTAAAACACTGTGGAAAGGACCCATAGTACTCCTTTAGCAGGCAACATGTTACTGAGTAAATATTCTCCAGGCCATCACATCTCAGCATTATACAGGGTGGTGCTGATTATTGTCTGAATGAAATGTATCTCCATAGAATGATAATAGAATTCTGGAATGGTTTGGGATCATTAAAACCCAGCTCATTCCAACGCTCTGCCATGGGACACTTGCCACTAGACCAGGTGGCTCCAGCCCCATCCAGCCTGGCTTTCTTTAGGAAACTCACTGGCTACCAGAACTAAGGCACTTTCCCATCAGGACTTCAGGACTCCAGCCCAAATCCCAGCCTAGTGTCTAACTGGTGGGTAACCAAGCTCCTTTCTGCTGCCTTTATTAAAAGGAGTAAGTCATGAGGGAAAATATTTGCTGTGACTTTGTTGATATTTATTCTGATACTCTGACTTTATTCTTTCATTTCAACTCCATCTCATAAATCAGTTTATGTGCTAAATTGTTGTGCAGCTTGACTGGTGCAGGTGCAAACACGTCCTGCATTCCACTCCAGGGCCATTTCTGTCTGTGTGAAATTATATAGACATGTACACAAAGCACCTGGGAATTTTGGTCTCATAGCTTAAAGGGCAGATACCTGCATGAGATGTTCCTCACCCCTCACCCTCTTCCTACGTCTGGGGCCTTGTCATGCAATCACTCTGGGGGAAAAGGACTTGTTATGACTGTTTTAACTAACAATTCCCAGTGAATTTACAGGATAGTGTCCTTCAGAAGCAATTCAATACATTTTTGTGCTGGCATGGAGAAAAAACAGTTGGAAGTATCATATTTTAATATTTCCTTTTGTGTGATAGGCAATTCTTGAGGTTTTGGTTCTCCTGAATATACTATGCTAGAACTTCTGAATTATAGCTTTATTTCCTAGACAGCTTTGTGCCTCAATTGTTTTCTAAATTAAAGATGATTTGTGGGACACTGCTTGAGAACCAAGGCTTTGCTTATGGCTAAGCAGCATTTAATGATGATTTAAAGAAATCTCTGCTATTTATCTCGGAAAGGGGTCATTGTGTTTGCAAACAGAGAAGCAGGAGCCTAATTGATGTCCAGCTAAGCCCACACTGCCAAACAACTGTCAGGAAAAGCTCTGGAACTGCTCCTGGCTACTGTGTGTGTGAGGCTGAGAAGCCTTTGAGGCAGACATGAGCAGAACAAGCTCATTATATTTGGTCTGTGGACAGACCATTAGTGTCTTTTGGGGTTTGTAGTATTTCTGCTGTTATCTCTTGCCACATCCATGTAAATGGAGATTTTCCATGCTTGCTGCACTGCTTCACACTGCAGCTCCATCACTTCCCCTTGCTGAGGGTTTGTTTCTCTGGGGGATTCTCACCAGAACGATCATAAAACAAATAAAATCATCAATTCTGCTTTCATAGCTCACCCTGCTTCTTCCTTCCCCTTTTATTATAAAAGGTTGTGGAAGGATGAATAGCATTTGTTTTCCACGGGGTCAGACCTGCTGTCAGTGCTCTATAAATAACCCCTCTGGGCTGGGAATGCCAACCCGAGGCTCTCCGCAGCAGAAAGCAGGATTTTCTGCTATGACATGCTTCAGGCCAGGTGGACGGGGGCAAATGGGACTCATAAAAACCATTTCTCACTGGTTCTCATCCAAGAACACAGAATGATTTTGCACATCCCAATTTCCAGCCCGGTGCCTTCCCCATTAATTCCTGGTGCCTCCCTGAGAGAACCTGTGCCATGAAACAATACATTGAGGAGTTTTTGCACTGTGTTTTATTTGTAAGAAAAGAATTTATTGAGAGGAGAAGGAAATGAATTTGTAAACAGGGCTTTTCCTCAGTAAAATCCAAAGATCTTAACCAGAGAGATCAGAACTGTGATCCCCATGGTGCTGGTGAGGGAGTGAAGCCTGGAGATGGGAAGGGACAAGCCCAAGGACAGAGCTCTGGCTGGGGCTGAGTCCCAGACAAGGCTACCAGAGGCAGCTCCGCTTCCTTGGGCACCAGCCAGTTCTTCAGGTCAGCAAAATAGTGGTTAAACCCTTCAACAGGCCAGAGGTTTGTGTTCCTCCTTTCCCCTCCCTGGGTCCTTATTTTCCCCTCTGCTTACACATTCCTGGTCAGTTGCTGCAGACTGCAGCACTCGCAGAAAGCTGACGCGTTTATAATCGAGAAACCTCTGAGGTTTTTCTTCTCCTGTCAGACATAGATGGCTTTTATCCAGTTGACTGCTTTACAGTGCCTTTATCCTTTGCTGGCTTGAAAACATTTCAGATAGTTCCTATTGTTTTATAGACCCTGTAGCTAAAAAACCAAGCTGTGTAAAAACATCTGTACATAGCTGTGCAATAGGCTGCAGACATGTAGGGTAATAAGGCATGATTGCATTCATTGTAGCATTTGCTTCACTGGATAATCAGATAGAAGCATTCCAGTTGCACACAGGATATGTAAGAGTAAAGGAAGGAAATGAAGGACAGTTGCCTACTGTACTTTTACATTTCTTTTGTCTTGCAGCTGCCAAGACTAAATGCAATTTTGAGAGCGAGTTTTAAATAATGTAGAGATGAGATTTTACTGGTGATAACCAAGAAAACCACACTGGGAAGTGTGCATAAAACTTCCCCTCCTCTTCCCCAAGAAGGGAGTTTGACCTGTGCTCATTTTTTATTTTTTTTTCATTTCAATTGTTTTTTTTTCCCAGCTTTGGTTAAGCATCTGGTAACCTGACCTAGTATTGTACCTAACCCGTTCTGCAGGGTGTCTGGTCCTGACAGGATTTTGCTACACCAAGTGCACTCAGTAGATTGAAAGTCATTTTAAATCCTTGGAATGTTGTTGGGTTTTATTTAACAATTCTCCCACTGCCTCAGCACAAGCTCCAAGCTTTTCAGCTGTGATTGTGCTCCACATAATGCAAATAGGAATTGGGTATGTAACAGTACTTTGCACCACTGAAAATGTTCCCTGTGTTTACCAGACACTGAAAATGTTCCATGTTTACCAGTGTGCTGAAAATGCTGTAGGGAGTGTGCTCCAGCCAGCTGTGATCCACTACAAGCTCATTCCATGGCTGGAAATTTTAATGGCAGGTGCTGTGGGGAAGGTGATGAAATTTTGAGCTGACCCAAGAATGCACAGACACATTCTGGAAATAAATTGCTGTCTCTAAATGCATGGCAGAGTACTTTGAATTTTACATGTGTGGATTTGACCAGATCTTCCTTGTAGAAAATACTGGGGTTTCTTCATCAAGTTCTTGCCAATTTAGATAGGAAGGTGACTGTAGATAGTGAAATTCTAGCCAGATTGTCACTGAGGGGTGTATATACATAGATGTGTGTGTGTGCATAAACTGTCCCTTAAATAGAAGTGGAATTCCTTGAAATTTTATTTGGACGCAAGGATTCTGCTATATAGGTTTCTAAATTTCAGGTTCAGAATCCTATAACCTGCAAGGGTTTTGTCTGGATTAGTTTGACAAGTCTTTGTACCTTTTAGATCAGCTAATAGAAATACTTTGAGCTTCTCAGAATAATAATAGTAAAACCCCTAGACTCAACCCATCAAATACCTTTCTCCTCCTGTACTCTTCCAGCATGATTTCTAGAACGTGAAGGATTTCTGTGTTTGCTTAGCTCAGAATTAGCCTTGTATTCCTGCTTTGGTTGGTGGTCATGAGCAGTCAGCAGGTTGAAGGTATTTGTTGGTTTTGTGTGGTTGTGTCATACATTTTTGTGTGGCTGCTTTGCCTGAGCTGTTTGCACTAAGGCTCTGCCTGGCCATAGCTGGACTGCTGGGTACACGTGAATGTTCTGCTGAGGATCTGCTTGTTGGTTTTAGTAATATCATCCATCAAGCTCCAGCATGTACAGCAATATTTGTGCTGTAGCAGACAAACAGTGTAAACACTGCAGTTATTTATAAGAAAACTGGCCAGTGAGTTAGGAAATTCTGTGTGGATGTTTTTATTTATTGAAAAGGAGTCCATCAGTCTAATCAGACTTTGTTGTTCTTGAAATGACGGGAAAATAGAAGACTGAAGTTAGATTTCTATTTAGAATTTAGATTTTATATCTCTGTTTAAAAAAGCCTGTACACTCATGTTTCTTATCTTGTGTGCTCCACTTTGTTTGCTTTTCTGGCTCTGTCAGTCAGAGAGAAGATGTTGTCTCCAGCTTGGTCTTGTCTGGGTCTAAGAGTGGATGAAATTTCTGACTACAGCTCTCTCAACCTGTGTCCTAACTCCTGGGACATTGGTGCTCCTTCTAATCCCTTTCATGACTCTTCCAAGTGTCTGTTGACTCGGAGTTCAGAACGGCAGCATTGTTCACTGGAGCTGCTGTGTCCTTCCAGATGCTTTTCCCTGTGATTCCTGCCTGACCTTCTGTACCACATACTTCAGAAGCATCTGAAGTGGAGATGCTTTCCTGAGGGAATCCTGGGATCCTGCAACACAAAAGTGTTGCTTAAGGGCTACTGAAGTTCTAAGCTTTGTAGTTTCCTTTCAGCGATGTCTGTTGCCTCACCAGAGTCCCATAATTGTTTCAGTTTCATGTTTCTTCCTCTTGGTGTCTCATTCCTTCTTCCGTGATGTTCTCTGATTTGCCCCACACTTCTTTCTATGAGTTACCTGTCTCACTTGGATCTTCCCATTTCCCTTCTCCCTCTGTGGAGCTGAGTGAGGGGCAGAGGTTCCTGGCACAGCCCTCTCGTGTTGGCGCTCTCTGGGATGTCTCTCTGCAGCTGAGGAACTGCTCTCTGCAGTGATGCTCCTGGCTCAGAGCAGAGGTCTGGATTCTGAGAGCATTTGGCCCTTTCCACGATGAAGAACCCCAGATTTTGACTGCTGTAGCCAGAATTTTGTTCAATGCACTGGTGTGTTTACAGAGGTGCAGGACACCCACCCATGCAGCAGTGTCTGTGAGCCACAGCATGGTCTGAACACTGAGGTAAATAAAGCTTTCTGGCTTTACACTTGAATAAAAAAGACAAAGGCCAACCTTCTGCAGGTGGAAACTGAGTAAAAGAAGCCAGGAAATGATTTAATGCACCTCTTGCAAAGCCAGGGGTAATATTTTGTTGGTTCCAGTGAGACTTTGATCAAGGCTGTGGTGATTTTGGTAGCTGGTACTGTTAGAGCGGATGTAATTCACATGCAGCTTGTTCTGTGGGGATGCCATGAAGCTGATTATGTGATCATTAGTCAGGTGCCTTTGTTGGGAAATGCTTCTCATTACGTGGCAGCTGCCAGGAGGCCACTGCCACTGGGCTCCCAGGCAGGCTGGTTCAAAAATACCCAACCTGCTTAGCTGGGAAGTGCAGCTGCTCCTGCTGCAAGTTCCCTCCAGGAGCCACGTCCTGAGTGGGGTTTGACAGCTGAGGACATCCCACAAACTGTGCTGCAGAGGCAGGACAGAGTTCTCAGTCAGGGACACACGGATTTGGCTCAGAACTGGAAGTGTCACCCAGGCAGGTGTTTAGGAGCTCCTGCATTTCCTGGGGGTGTTTTATTTAGAAACAGGTGGGACTAGAAGAGGCACTTCTGTCCTTGTTGGGAGAACTTGAGCACAAACCCTGGAGCAGAAACATGAACACACGTGCATGAAAATGTTCCCTGGCTCGTGCAGGATCCTATGACAGTTCAGTGCTGGCCCCGTGAGCCTCTGGGCTGTCACTGCTGAATTCAATCCATAAAGGCCCCAGGACTGGGACTGTGCCTTGACTTGTGTCTGTGAGGCACCAGGGTCTCTCTGGCTGCTGTCAGTCATCGCAGGGAGCTCAGTGGTATTAATCCAAATTTGTGTTTTCTTTCACAGGAACTTGAGTTTGAACATGAGAGATTCCTTTTTATTAAGTGTGAGAAAAGCTCGGGCTGGTATTTTTCATAGTGAGAATTTCTCTGTAGCTGGTGTGTCTTTAAAGGTGACATTTTATTTTTGAGTAATCTAGAGAAAGAGATACTTAAAAAACTAGACTCAGGACATAGTGAAAATATCTCCAGCCATGCAACCTGTGAAATTAGCCATTGCTTCTCTTCAGTCAGGCTGATGCTGTGATGTGTTTTTGTGAGCATAAACTCCGCTGTGTCATTCCCTTCCTGGGGAGTGGAAGCCAGGATGGACAGCTCTGTTTGGGAATCCAGAGGAGAGGCCCTTTGGGTTAATAGCAACCCAAATATTTTAACCTGGTTTGGTGAGTGTGTGTATGCCATGTGTGAGCTTTGTGCTTGTGTCTGTCTCCCCCAGGGATGGTTGTTCCCTAGTATTTTTATAACCCATTGGCCAATTTGAATCAAATTTGAGGACATGGAGCTCAGAAATATTAGGCTTTTGGAAGTTTCCTGAAAATTAGGAAACTTAAGTAGAGGAAGGAGCCCTCTCCCTCTGCTGCTGCCACTCAGGGAAAGATTGCATCACCCACGTTTACACCAGGAGCCCCAAGTGGAAGTGGTAATCTCTAGGAAATTAAGCCATTAATTTTGCAGTAAGTTTAGGATTTTTTTATTCATTCTCACTTCCCTTTCCACCATGCTATCATGCTCTGACAGAAAAAATGTGCTGACTGTTGGTAGTGTGTGAGGAGAGGAGCAGAGCCATGGCACTGCCCGCTGACATGGAAGGATCATTTTCACTGCCCACCCCTGGCAGCAGAGGTATCAGCCAGGGTGGAGGTGCTGGGGACCAGCTTTCCAACCCAGGTTCTGACTTAACAGAGTGACTCAACCCTATTAACCTTATCAGGCACAGCCTCCTGGGTTTGTCAGCCTTGTCAAGTCAGGCTGTGAGGTTAAATCAGCACTCAGCAAGGAATTAAAACAGAAGGGCTGAACCAAGAATTGCTAAATAAGTTTATCAGTGCTGGCTGGCAGCTCGCCAGAGTGAAGCCAGGAGCTTCAGCAGCCCTGGAAGCCAGGATGTGGGAGCTGCAGATGAGAAGTATCACAGGAGCAATTTGAAAGAGCATCTGTTTGGAGTTTGATTGCTGTGCATCATCCCATTTGCTGGCCTGCCTTCCCTGCAGGTCACCTGAGCTGCTCTGGTTTTGCCAGGAGAACAGCTCTGACACGCATACAGCACCTAAAAATAAAATACACTTTAAATATTAACATGTTTCAAAAGCATAGATTCATTCAGGTTTTGAAAGTAACGATTGCTTAGTCATTCTGTAAGAACATGGAAAGAATTTAATGGGGAGCTGTGGAAGAATGCCATTCATCAGCAGCACAGGTGTTCAGCCATCTCCAAAACATTCAGCAGACTGGGCTGACACTCTCCAGACACTGAAATATTGTTCACTGCACGTTACTGAACGTTGTTTAACCATTGCAGGACTGATTCTTGCTCATGAACCCACCCCTGACCAACACCACAGCAGGGTGAGATAGGCATGGCTCGGGAGAGCTCTTGAAACTGTTAAAAGAATCTTTTAATTTATTTGCAAAGCTTCATGAGTTTCTTAATGTTTGCAGCTACAGGAAGGGAAAAACTGGAACTGAATGCTGGACCCTGACTGCTCGCTCTTAAAGCAGATGCTGTTTGGTACAGAGACTCCAAATATTTTTTCTGATTTATTGCCAAGTCTGACCTTGTCTCTTCATTCTGGAAGGGAGATAGTGAGGAATTTAAAGGCTCCAGGATCCCTGCTGCTGAATTCCATGTTCTTCTGTGTTTAGCAGTCTCATTAAAAGCTCTGATTTGATATTTCTCTTCCTTCTCTCTGAATGCAGGCCCTCTGTTGAAGCAGGTGGCTCAGATGATTTGCAGGGACAAACTGACAAATCCAAAAGTGGAAGTCACAGAACTCATCCAAAAAAGGAAGATGAAACCCAAAGCTGGTTTTGGAACCTTACACAGTTTTCAAAGCTGCAGCTAGTGCAGGCAGTGCCAGGGTTGCTTTTCCATTTCTTGGAAGGTGGTAACCTGCAGGTGGGAATCCATCCTGAGGACAGGTGTTGACAGACTGACACAGGCATATGGCAGAGTGGTGGGAATGGGGCATGGGAGCCCTCGAGCACTTTCCTTTCTGATGGCAGTTATTGTTATACTTGTCTCTTTTCGGTGAGTTATTTATTTCCTGAAAGATGCAGCTTAGGGGACACTGATGCAATTCTTGAGTTCGGGCCTATTCTACCAGGCAGGACAGGTCAAAATGAAAATACTGAAATACTGATTTTTAATAACATCTGGGAGCTCTCTCCTCCTGCCTTTTGCATATTGTCATGCTGGTGTTTCCATGCACGTGGGAAGGGAAGATCCTGCTTAATTCTACAGCAGTTTGTAGAAAGGACTGGCAGGTTCATCCACTGAACACCGAGGCCAGCACAGGATACTCAGACACAAATGCCTTTGAGCTCCAGGTGACTTTCGAGGGCCAGGATCCAAATCCTGATTTGCAGCTTGGTTTCACACTTGTTGGTGATGTTTTCTCTGAGTTCTCACTCACATGTTCCTGTAGCCTTTCAAAAGCATCAGATCTCTGCTGACTTCTGCCAGATCTGATTCCTTTCTGGTGTGAGATATCCCTGAACAACCTTGTCCCCTTGCCTGTCTCTTTTCCTCTCACTCTCTTGTATCTCTCTGATTTCCATCCCTTATTTCTGTACCAGTTCCAACAGCTGTCCTCCCTTTATGGTCAGTGCCAGGTTTTGCCCACACCTCCCTGCCTGAATACTTCCATGCCCTCAGACTTGTTCAGCAATTCCTCAAGGGAACCCATGATGCCAGAGACTGATGACCCAGGGCTGTAGAACCATTTTTCTCCAGCAGTAAATACACACAGATGTTCTCAGGGAGCTCATCTTCCCTTCTGATCTTATCTCCTGGCCTCCTTGACCCCTGCCTCCCTCAGGAGTGACTCCCTGCTGCCTATGAGATCAAAGTCGTGTTTCCTGAAGCCTTCTGAAAACCCGTATTATCTCCATTTGCTACTTTTCTGTCCCTGTCTCTTCTCATTCCCTAATCTCTTCCCATTTCTCTTTCTGCCTTGTTCACTAAATTTGAATTATGCTAGGCTTCTGTATTCTTCCCAGCACTGTGTGTTAACTCATCCAGTCCAATCCCCAACTGGAATCCCTCTCTCAGACCCACCTGGCAAGCTCTTCCCTTGCTTTTCCTCTTAGCAGCTGCCCTAATATATCTTACTTTGAGTGATCAAGCCCATGTAATTCCATGTGTGTGTGTGAGCATGGAGACTTTCAGCACCATGCAATGATGTCTGTAAACAGATGGTGAATTAGCTGCCTGGATTTGGGAATCAACATTCAGGAATGGTGGTCTGATTTGGACTAAATGTCCCGAACTCCATGTTTAACTAGAGAAACAGGTTTGCAGGAAGGAGCTGTGTTTGAGATCTGCATTCATCAGCAGCCTGGGCTCTGGGGAGTGTTGGGGAGAAGCTCTCTGGAATGTGGCTGTTAGCATATCAAAGTAGAGTAAACATGGAGATGATACCCTGCTTCCTCTGCTCCAGTTAATTAAGGCACTCCTCATGTCTCCTTGGATGGAGAGGATTTATTAATGTGCTGTCATCCAGGGAAGTGATGGTTTGCTGAAAGGGAGGAGCCATCAATGGCACGGAGGATGTCACGCTGAACAAAGAGCAGATGTCAAAGAGACAGGGAATTTCTTTTATCTCCTGCTTTGCTGAGGTCTTAGATCCCGGTGTTTTATCGTAAAAGCTTAGAACAATGGGGCTGGAAAGAACTTCAGGTGGGCTTTTAGTGCATTCCCTTGCTCCAAGGCAAGGTCAGTGGTACCTGTGTCACTGATGGATATCTGCTCCATGAGGCTGAGCAGGGTGCTTGTTTGCAGCTTTCTCTGAAATCCAGTGAACACCATCCCTCTCCTCAGGTACGGTCAGTGTGGTGAATATTTATGTTTGTGATCACAAATCCTGGTGAGTGGCATTGGCAAGGAATGTGGTTTCAGAGATGCCCTTGCCAAACCTCTGAGAGTTTCCAAAGGTTGTCTGCTCTTACAATGCAGCATGAATAATGTTTGTGTAGGCCTTGGTTAAAGGATCTTCTCAGCCAAAAAATGTGTTAGAACATCTTTCAGCTTTCTTATCTCACTGCATTTGGTATCTGAAACAGATTTTGTTGGTGTGGATGAGTTATCCCTAAAGCCAGGAGAGGTCTCTATCTCTAGGGCTTTTCAACTGTCTGGGCAGCCCCCTTGGCCCAAATCAGTGAATCAGCAGAGTGTAAATCCAATGCAGATAACATTAGAATAAAGCTCTTGTCGTCTTGGGGAATATTGTTCTCAGGAGTCTGTGTGTGGGCAGGTTGGTAAAGGAGCAGATAAATGATTCATCCATTAAACTTGGAAGACCTCAGGAGGGTTCCCAAGAAACATAAAAGCCCTGCAGAAAGACTGAAAGGTAAAGCTGAGGGTTGGCCGTGCTGGGGAGGGAATTCCACATGTTCCATTAACTGCTGTCCTGCAGGGTAATTAAACAGAGAAAAGGAAGATAGCAAAAGCACTCCTTTAAGCTCTAATGATTAAATCTTGCTGCCTCTGCAGGTTTACAGACATGGAGAGGTCTGGCCTCACAAAGGCAGTTTTATCAGGAAGGTGCTGAGGAGGGCAGCTGGTGTAGGTGTCAGGTAATTTGTTTGGAAATGGGGCAGTGCACTCCTGCCTGGGCTCCAGTGGGGGATCAAAGGGTTGACTGAGAAGTTCTGTAGAGCTGCAGTGGTGCTATAGCTAAAATTTGGGTGTTTCTGCCTGAATCACAGTCCTCTCACAAAGATTAAGGGACATAGTTGAATCTGGCTCATTCAATTAGAGCTCTGGTCTTGTGAAATGTTATCCAGGGCCACTCATTAGACCTTTGGGTGTCATATCAATATTTAATGCCAAGTATCTCTAGTTATTCCTAATAATCAAAGAAGTATCTCCTGCCAAAGGTATTGAGCATTTCACACCTTTGTGCTGTAAGGACCTTGTGTTCTGAAGAGTACATTTATGAGCTCCAGAAACGTCAGCTGGCAATGTGAATATCAGGGAGAGATGTGGTTTGTTAGTCCTTCAGGGGTGAGTATAATGCAAATCAAGAGATTCAGAAAGTAACTACACTTTGTGTTTCAGCTCTTTGTTTTTCTTGCTGGGCTTTTGGGATTCTGACAGCAGTTGTGTGTACTGGAAGTGACAGTGTTTTCAGAGGAAGAAGTTATTTTATTGGGCACTACAGGACAGCAGTCTGAGTTCTGGGAAAGCATCCCTGCAGGTCATGGTGAACAAAGTTTTACAGGGGTCATACTGAAATTCAGGACAAGCTATATTCTCCAAAGGTAGAAGAGAATTCTGTGGAGATGGGTACATTTGCAACAAGTTGCCCAGGCCAGAAAGTCAGGACCTGGTGGGTGTTCTCAGGAGTTGTGGTGGCTTCCATTGGATGGTCTGTGACATCAGAAGCTCTTCCTGTATAAATATTTTAGTTCAAAAGACTGTGATTTGCCCTGTTGTGATTACTAATTTGTTTTCCTACCTGGCTGTAGCTGTGTCTCGTGCACTGGATGGTTGCACTGTAATTTCTGTACTTGTGGCTCATGATGAGTGTGTTGTTTCCAGCCTGGTTTTTGTTAAATGCAGTAACAATGAAAATTATTGCTAAGGGAAACAGTTTCCATACATGAATATTAAACTCTAATGGAAACCATGCTGTTACCGCAAGATTAACAGAAATTGGCGTCTTGGATGACTATCCAGCATTAAGCCAAATTAATCTGTGCCACTAAAATTCCATGTCCAGCTTTGAATTAGGACATTCTCATAAAGTGAAGGAACAGCTCACCCTGGTCACTTGTCTGGATGATCCCTATAAGCCAGACTCGGAGCTGGAGGCTCAGTGGTGACAGCCTCAGCCTGTCTGAGTTGTGCATGCTGGAGAGGGCCCTTCCATGGATACAGTTCTTTTTCACCTGGATACCGCTGACTCTTGAGACCTCTGTTTATTCAGCTGTAGAACAGTGTTAGTACCTATCTTGGAGGCAGTTTACTGGGTTTCTTCTTCGTTAATGTTTCTTAAATTTTGGAACCTTTTCTATGTAGACTTTACAGAAAGGGAAAACTATTTTTCATTTTAAGTATCACAAGCACTGAAAGATTCCCTTGGTGACTGACTGGACGTGTAAATACAGGCAGGGCATCTCTGTCAAACATATCATTGCCATTGAATGGAAAGGCAGAGCATGAATCACTTCAGGGTTTCCTGATTTTACTCGTGTAGGATGTTAAGAGAGGCTACAGGAATGTAATTGATGGCAATGTGTGAGCTGCACAAATTGAAAATCGTGGGAGGATGAGAAAAACATCAGCTCAACACCAAACTAGTAATGATGGGGAATGGGAGGCCTGCTCTGAGCATGTGGATATGCAGGTAGTCTCTGTGCCAAGCAGACTTCAGGACTTGGAGTTTGGCTCCCTTCCCAACAGCAAATACATTGAGCAGGAGGAGAGCCAGCCAAGTTTTAATCAAGTAAAAGTTCTGTATCCAGAGGTGGTTGGCAAAAGAAGAGATTAAAGTATTAGGAGTGCAATGAAAACAAGACATTAGAGAGTTGAAAGCTGGAGTACCTGGACAAACCACTTGCTGAGTGAATACTCCAGAGCTGTGAGGAGGAAGCCCCAGGTGTTTGGAGTAGGACAAAAAGGAAACCCACACACCAGAACTTGTCTTCTCCCAGCTTTGGCCATCGCTGTGGCAAGTGTGTGATGTCCTCATGCCTCGCCAGGCTGCTGGGAGAGATGGGATCATTCCCCTTGGAGATCTGCTGGTGGAGGGCTCATTAGCTGGCAGGAAGGCCAACAGCTGCACACTGTTTATGTATGACAAGTTTTTGGATAAATGTGAGTTTACACAGTTGCCTGTGTCCCAGGGTTTGCCGTGGAAGTGCAGATAGCTCTGCGTGTCCAAGCCCAAGCACAGAAGTTATGGGCTGTAATTATGTAATTTCTCAGGAGAGAAAGGAAAAAACCCTTGTGCTTGGTAATAGTAAAAATAGGAATTGGCTTTCCTTTCCCTCTTCCACTGATGCTCCTGCTTGACCTTTTTTATATATTAAAAATAGATTTGTGCTAACTGCTGATCATGTATCTGAAAGATAAGGACTTTTTTCCCCTGAAGAAGGCCACTATCTCTATATTCGCAGAGGCAGATGAGAAGTGTGGGTTTTTAAAAAAAAAAAAACCAAAAAAAAACCAAGCCAAACAAAATTCCCAGTTCATCTTCCTTCCCTATTTTTCATTTTCACACGCACACACCTGTCTCACAGACAGGCCCAGAAGCAAAATTACCAAATAAAAGCATTTCCTCTTACATTATTCCCAGCCTGGTAGAACCATGGCACGCCAGGATTTTCACAAACGTGTCTGAGTTCATGAAGTTTTTATTCCAGTTCTGCAGACTTGAAAGGCTCAGATAAAAATCTGGAAATTTAAGAGGCAAACAACAGTTTCCATTCATCCCAATGAAGAAATAAATCATGTTAATGCAGCTACCAAGGCATTGTGCTGCTATTGTTGTTGGTTAAAGGCGTATTTTTCACTGCATATCAATTATGTGAATCATTGTACTGAGTTACAAAAAAGTTGCATTTATTTTAATGGTTCAGATATGTTTACTAAAGAACTGGAGTATGTTTGCAGATCAATAATTTATTTGCTGTTAATATTCTGATGAAAGGAATTAATGCCAAAATGTATTGGTCCAAAAGAAAATTATAGTCTTAGGAAACAGTTTGATAGAAAATATATATTTCAAAAACATTTTTAAGGCAAGCTTTTTCAGACTTAAAATGTGATACCAATTTGTTATAACTGGCTTGCTGTTCCAGAATGACTTTTATTAATAAGCACTCAGCAGTTCACGAGCTGGACTTCTTACCGAGTTCACTCCTTGTACTCCAAAGGTTTCTGCTCTTCCAGGATTATGAGTTTCTCTGCCCAGTCCATTTCTGTAATAATAAACGAATTTTAAATGGCTACATTTTTAATTGATCATTGCAGATACTATAAAATGGCCACACAGGATTCATATTAAGCCCTGAAAACAGCTAATAAAAATAGATGACTAAGAGTCTGTAACTGAGCCACAGTCACTACTTCTTTGACCACTGGTGGATGTACAAGTCCTTAATCATTACTTTTCCACGTTTGAATAATGAGGGTTTTAGCACAGAGCAAAAGCCAAAATAATAGTGTGGATATGCATTGCTAGCTTCAGTCGGGATTAGAGCCACTAAACAAAGACTTCAGAAGAACTACTATTTGGGATAATGTATTTGACATTTTAATTGGTGTTTAATGTATTTTAATGCATTGGCAGAGTTCTAGACTGTTTTGCTGCACCACACCTCCCAGAAACGGGAATGTTGCCCTCTTCCATCTCCATGATGGCAAACATAGACCCAGCCTCATTTTATGAAACCTCTCAGAAGGAACTTGGCATGAATAATTTCAAGCAAAACTGACTTGCCTGATTGACCCCTGGGCCTGAAATGCAGTTGTTGCTCCTCGGCTAAAACCTTGTGTGTCAGATACTACTGAGAGAGATATTGGCACAGGTTAATGGAAGATAAAGGTGGAATAATCTGGTTAAATGGTAGGAATTGAACACTTTTCTTTAAAATCCTACTCTGGTCATTGCTGCCTAAAACTGCTGAAAGGGAACCAAAATATCTCTCCCAAATCAGTAAAAGTGTCTTTCAGCTGACCCAAATATTTGATTTTTTGCTCTCTTTTAACCAAAAAGTGGCACATTCATTGGGCCACCAGGTGTGTGGACTGAGCTTGCAGTCCCAAAAATGTTTCTCAAAGAAGTCTGTTACTTCCTGAGTAATTCCTTGACATCCTTTGGACTATTCTGCATGTAAAAAGCAAGTCAGTCCTGGAAAAGTGCTGAAATCCAGCCTTTTATGGCCATTGGTTTAAAAGGTTAAATCTTGATCTCATATTTTTTTGCACGTGGTATGAATCTGGCCTTTCACAGTCAGCATTTTTAAAGTAAGCAAGTGTTAGTGCCTGATTTCTGCCTTCACTCTTCGCTGCAAGTGCTGAAGTAAAAGGCTGTTGCCCATCCCTTCATTCCCTCCAGAACATCCCTGGCAACAAGTATCCATATCCTTATTGTTGTCAAAACTCATATAAACAGAGCTGGACTTCTTCCAGGTCTAAAGTTTTACATTTGCACCTTGATAAACACAGCTTTGTCTGCTCTGAGAGGAAAAAAAAAAGAAAAGCAGGGATCATGATTCCATTGCATGGTCATGGTCTGCTCCTTAAAGGCAGCTCCATCCAGCCACCCCTCTGTGGAAACGGTGCTGCAGGGAGCAAGTGGAGTCCTTGTGTGCTGTTAAATACAAATAAAGCAGATAATACCCACTGTGAAATGCTGAGCTGGCCTGGGATGCCATCACAGCATTCCCAAGTGCAGTGGCACTTTCAGCAGGGGACAGTCTGGCTGCAGGAAGGGCAGATGAGGACTATTGTTTTTTCACAGCAGAGCTTTCATGCTGTGACTTTTGAATTCCTTTTTGGCCTCAGCCTCAAACCGTTCGTGGTGCCCACACAAACAGGAGAATACTGTGCATGGATCAAATCCTAAATTCCACTCAGTCACAGAAGACTGGTGCCACCTACATTGGCTTTGTGACTCACCATCAGCACTTTGCCAGCTCTCCTGGCTCTGACCCTCTCGCTTTCTTTCAAGCATGAGAATAAGGGAAAATGTAAGATCTTTTCAGGGTCTCTGCTTTATTGTTTTATTCCGTCTCCCTGACTTTATTCTGAAAACTGTAACTCCACTTAAATGCTTGTTCAGACTCCTTCACTGCATCTTCTAATGCTGTAGTAGAGGGTATTAGTAGACAAGCTTAGATGAATTTTTGGGTCAGTGAAATATATTTTCCAATGAAAGAAGTGGAGGTGAGTGTGTTTTACTTATTTCCTGTCTGACAAAACTCTGGACTGATTCTTCACTAGGATGATGAAGAAACTACTCAGATGATTTTGTGTGGAAACTGCTCGAATATTTTTCATTCTGGTTGCATTTTTCATCACTTTGGTTGTTACTGCTGTATGTTTTGAGTGAATGAGCTGTTCCACTGGTTTTGATGGGAACATTCTGTGTGTTTTTGTTGCAGGAATTGCTTACCTGGGAGGTGTCTGCAGTGCCAAGAGAAAGTGTGTTCTTGCTGAAGACAACGGTCTCAATCTGGCATTCACAATTGCACATGAACTTGGGCACAAGTAAGAACTTGTCCTTCTGTTTCCTTCTTTACTTATGGCACTGCAGGATTCTTTTATTTTAAGCCAGACAAGTGCAATTACTAGTGTGGTGTGTTTGTTATGATTTCCTAAGTGTAGCACAGTGATACATAACTTAATTTTCAAGAGGCTTATGTAAATCTCCCTTTTAGCACACATAAATCTTTCTACTTGATCTTCCCCTGTTTTCAGCTCTCTGTTCTGATTCTGAGGCCTCATTCTCTTAAATGACTGACAGTAATAGAGACAAAGTCTGCTTTTCTTTGCTGTGTAGACTAGGTCCACAAAACCAACATCAGCTTCAAAATCTTTGTACTTGCTAAGTTTTCTCTGAAGTTCAGGTGTCTGTGTCAGGGACTTTAATAGTTAAATAGTTTGGTAATGGTTTCATCTCTGCATGTGAAGTAATCTGCTGTGACTGAAATGGTAAACATCAGTATTTTGGAAATGCCCTTAAGCAGAATTATTTGATCAACAGAAAGAAACCCTATAACTTGATTTATCAGCTCAATCACACCTAGGTAACACACTTTGAACACACTGGAGAAGGCAGGAAAGAATGTGATAAGTCTTAGTCAGATAGAAATTTGCAGAATGAGATTACTGGATACTTTCTGCAGGTGACTTTGGAGACTCTTCAAAGCTGCCTATAAATATCCCGTGGGTAGAAGAAAACAAAATTGACTGAAGAGTCAGCTGCATGCTCTTAGTGCAGATAATGAGTTAACCAAAGGTCAGCTCCACATTCCCTGCTCTCCAGGCCCAGTGTCACATGCACTCACTCATAATAATGAGCTTTTCCCCTTTCCATTGCCATCACTCTGGTTGCAGTGTCACAATTGGACTGTGGAAGGTACAGAATCAGACCAGGAACAAAGTTACACAGGGGGCAAGACTGTGCCTGGGTGGTTTTCCAGCATTCTTTCCTTCAGCCTCAGAAGGAAATCCCACCTTTGTTCCTGTAGTAAGAAGTTGTGCCTGAGTTTTGTCTGCACCCTTCCTACAGCTCATGTGTCTGGTGTATCTTCCGTTCCTGCAGTGAGAAGTATTTCACAGCTAAGTCAGAGCCAATGTAGCATGTTCAGGTTCTGGCCAATCTCATTCCATGACAAATAATTACTTTATGGCAATGTATTTCAAAGTTGCATGCAGGATATTTAGGTTACCTACCGAAAATGAATCTCCTGTTCACCCTCCAGTGACACCGAAGGCAGCTGAGCCAAACCAAGGGCGGTTTCAGCAGAAATGAAGGACATTTGGTTTTGGTTTTATTTAAATTGCATGCCAAGATGTTAAACTGAGCCTAAACTTAATAACAAATTAACCTGTGGGTAATACTAAGGGAAATTCAGCACTCATCTTTGGATGGGCCAAGAGCAAGAGGGAAAAATACTTGAGCAGCAGAAAATCCAGCTGTGTGAAAGAGTGAGACTGGTCTGCCCTGGTGTTTGCCAAGTTTCTCAGCAGAGCTGACAAGCTTCCTTCTAATAATGCCTTGCAAAAAAATCCCCATCATAAATAGGGGATGTAGTGCTCTCAGATACAGCTCTCCATCTGTGCAGAAAATTGCAAACTCCATTTTCTTCTGAGGGCAGTTTTGGTGGTAAGACCGTACTGTCTTTTCTCTGCTGGTTTCCTTTCTTTGCCTTCATCTCTGAAAAGTATTTCAGGAGTACCAGAGGGGTGTGGGGGTCTGTAAGGGCCAGTTTAGGGACCTGAAGCATCCTGGTAATGTGGCTGTGGGAGGGCACAGGAGCCAGGAAGGCTCCAGCTGAAGGCTGAAGAAGCTGTTGGGAGGATTGTGCTGCCACAGGTGTTTGGAGGACAAGTGCTAGGTTATCCTGTTTCATGGGGAGCTGCAGTTCTCTGTCACACCTTGGGGCAAACCCTTCTGCCCCACCTTGGGGCAAACCCTTCTGCCCCCTCTGCCTTGCCATCAGCAGCATCATCAACCCCCAGTGTTGCCAAATCAAAACAGAGGGGGGAAAATGCCATGTCTGTCACACCCCAACCTGAGCATCAAAATCATCCCTCTGTGCTGTCACCCACCAGTGGCCTGGCTGCTTGTTTCAGCCTCTGGCCAGTTGAATGGTGCCTTTCTGGAGGCCAACAGGACTCTTTTCATTGACCTTACAAGGTATCAGGTCTTATTCTTTCGGTGTTGAACTGCAGTAGGATGCTCTGAGCAGTCCTGTTTCAGCACCTCTTGTGCAAATAGAAGAACCCTTTGCAGACTTTACTTACAAACTCAGAGTTTTTGAGTGAAATGTAAGGAAACCCATTGCAGGCAAGAACACAAAGAAGCTGACGTGAGCTTTAAAAATGAAAACCAAGGAAAACTAGGTGCAAGTTTCTCAATTTAAAACAAAATCCAATCAAAACTTACATACATATTGGCAAAAATATAAATTTTAGAGAGCCATAATTTTGAGCTTTATCGAAGTCTGAGTTCCTTATGAGTGTAGAAAAGCTGAGATTTATTATTCTTTCCTTAAGACTAACAAATATCTGTATAGATCACAAGCCCAGTTTGGCATTCACAGATAGTTTCTGATGTGGACTTTGGAAAAAGGGAATGGATTACTAATTGATGTGTCAGATTCCTAATCTGCCACTAATGTCATTTGGACTGACTGCAAAAAACACTATTCTGGACAGCTGCCTGCACTGTGAAAACATGAAGACACCATTAAATAGGTCCATTAGGATGAAATAGGTCCTGTGAAAGTTGAAGGATGAAAGTTCATCTTCAGGTTTAACCTGTGGAGTTGCTGCTTGACGGTGGAGTGAGTGACAGGACTTTCCTATTTAAGTCTTCAAGTCTGTACTGGTAGTTTTGGTCCATGGACACAAAGGGAGCATCCATCTGTATTTAGACACAATTTTTTGTACACAGGATCCAGGAGAAGAGTCTTGCTGTTACAGAAAGGTAACAAGCAAGGAGCCCAGTGAATGTGTATCGAGGCTGCAAATCGTAAACTTCTTTCCACATGAGACAGGACCCTCAGCAAGTCCTGTTCTTCAGTCAGCAGGGTCGATAGTGGATGTCTTTTAAAACAGCACACTTGAGTGTAACCACAGTTTGTAGGATTTTATCCAGGGTTTGCTGGGTGGAGTCCTGACTTTAACAGAAGGGGTCACAGTGGTCACTGAAGTCTTAAAATGTACAAGCCTGAGGTCTTCATATTATAAACATAATATGAACACTGAGAATTTCTTACTCTCATCTTTCCTCAGACTTGCAGGGCAAGTCCGTCACTAAAAGCTTAAAAGTGCCCTACTTTTGTCACCAGGATCCTGACTGGTGCTTCCCTCCTCCTCCTCCTCCTCCTCCTCCTCCTCCTCTTCCTCCTTCATGAACTGCACCAGTGTGAGGCTGATCTGAGATTCACACCCCAAAGACCACCCTGAACAACCGACTTGGAGAAAAATCATGCCATTTCCCCCCCTCCTAGTTCTCTCTTTGCCTACAGCAGTGACTTTGTTACCATTTTCAAGTCCTTCCCCAAAGAAAAAGTCAAATAAGTTTTTGAAACAAAAGCTGGGATTCATCTGTGTATCCGTTATCCCCCGAAAGAAGTGGGGTGGGCTGCAGCCAGTGGTTTCTCAGGACAACAATGCCAGCTTTGTTGCCATTCCTGTTTCTTTCAACAGCCTCAGCTTTCCTGTTGTGGGATGGGGGCAGGCTTGGGTGAGGAGGGAAGGTTCCCATTCATGAGCCAGCGGAACCTGGCACTGCCTGGATGGGGAGGGAAGAGCCGGAGGTGGTGTGGCTGGGAGCCACGCTGGGGCAGATGCCCTTAGGAAAGGGGATTAAAATCAACTGACAATAAGCAAGGAGCTGGCTCCTGCCAACAGCCTGAAACCGCATGGCCTCAAACTTGAAGCTGAAACAGATGAGGACAAAAACGAGTCCAAAGGTAAAAAGCCCATAATGCACAAACCAAACAGCTCAGGGCTTGGAATCAGACAAGAGAAGGGCTTGGAACCAGCAGGTTTCTCTCCAGTGTGATTATTTGCGTTAGATGTTAGGTACTGATAGCTGAAGCTTGGTTAAAATTACTTCAGGGTGCAGAATTACTTGCTGCATGATGAAGTATGGCCTTTGTGGTGTGTCTCCAGCATCGTGGTGTTGCAGGTAAGAGAAAAGCACTCTGGATGTTCCCTTTGTGGCTGGATATTTGTGCTGATGGATTTGTGAATGAACTTGGCCTCCCTGGTCTGTGTAGTTCAGCGCCCAGCAGAGAGATTCATGCAAATGTGCCAGAATGTGAAAATATTGCAGGCTGAGGAGGAATGTCCCTGAGCAGATCCCAAAGGTGCAGAATGATGCCCTGTAACAACTTACACCAGCAAAGCCCAGTCACTGTGGTGCAGCTATTCAAGTTTAAATCCTGAGAACCAAGCAGGAAATTGTCCCCCTTCTTCCCTGCCCTGCAATTTATAAAGAATTGGTCATAACTCATTTTAAAAATGAAAAATTTCACGTGGAAGCTGAGGACCACCCCAGTAAATGTGACAGATCTGTGCACACAGGTAATGTTGCAGTGTGCACACTGTGCTGATAGAAACCTGTTTCTTTTTCTGGAGCAGCCTGTCCTGCCATTCCAGTCAGCCAAATGGTGGTGGGGCAAGAGCAGTGTTTCTAGAAACATGGAAGGACCTCTGGTAAAAATTCTCTCCTTTTATCCTGGGGTTATAACGTTTAGGTGCAGGATGTGGGAGCCCAGAAGCTGTTTTGAAAGAAAAAATGCCGACAACCTTCTGTCTTTTATAGAGCAGCTCAGCATAGTCTAACCTTGAACTCTACCAAAGGAGGCAACTGAGTGTAGTTTCTATCCTGGCTCTCTTTAAATAGTAACCCTGTTTTTTAAAAAAAGATCCCACCTGGGCTTCTTTTTCTTTTCTATGTTTGTCTGAGTTAGTCCCACATTTATCAGGCAGGTTCTGCCTGACCTGAATTTCTGCGGAACATATTTCTCTGTTGCTGTTGCAGAAATACACCAGTGTGTTCCCAGGTTGCTACTTACCTCCCAAATGGCATGAAAACCAACATTACTTAAGTTGTAGAATCAAACATGCAGAAGCACCACAGTCTCAGTTTCAGGGTTATCCAGACAACTGCAGTTATAACTCTGCTCCCTCTGTACTGCAAATGAGGCCAAACTTCTATTCTCAGGGTAGGATTTCAGCATGTAGTTAAAGACTTGACTTTAACACATACCCACAGGCATCTTATTCAGTCCTGTGAATTAATGTTTTACTGTAAAAGAGAGCTCTTGCAAAGAGTTGCCCTTCCTGTGTGTCTGTAGGGGAATATCCAGTTAAGGATGGCTCAGGGATGTAGCCTGTGCCTGACAGGATCTGTCCAGTGGCTGGATAAACCTCTCTGGCAGTTTGGATGTAGATTCTGCCTTGTGTTGGGGAGCTGTGGTTTCCTCTGTGCCTGTATAAACCCTGTGTGGCCCTTCTGAGCATGCTGTGTGTCAGAACTCACATCTCTGCATTTGCAGTGGTGGAAAATCAAGGTCAGCTGGATCCCAAGGAGCACTGGAGCCAGAGGCAATCCCATGCAGGCTTTATTCTAGCAAGCTCAGGTATTTAATGACTTTGCTGCACCAGGACTTCCTGAGTAGCTGGAGAGTTGGATTCAGGCAGTGCCTGCCCCAGCTCTATTCTCCTGGTGCCAGAATCCCTACTTTAAATCTCACAGGAGGATGTAGCTGTTCCAGTGTATTGCAGTCTCAGGAATACTGGGAGTGACTGGCTGCTGTGTAGACATACCCTGAGGCTGGCCAAAAATGCTGGCAGCGGTCCGTACCCACCCTGGAGTTGCTAATTTTATTTTCTGCCATTTGTGTTGTAAATCTGTTGAGGAATGTCTCTCTCTCCGTGTTCCCAGGCTCCCTTTTCGTGCTCCCCTCCTCCCAGGTTTCATTCTTCTTCCACAGATAATTGCAAGCACATTTTCACAGTTAAGTTGCCCTTCTCTGTACAACTCCAATGGACCTAATGGAACACTGCCTATTTCATCATGTGTGCCTGTACATCAGAGTGCTGTGATCTAACCAGAGCAATTATTTAATAACAGGTTCTGGTTCTGAGAAAGAATAGATATATCCTAAAATTCCAGGAGATGTTTCTTCCACTTGTGGTAACACACTGAGGAATTTGTTTTAGATAAAGCAAAATATTATTATTATTATTATGTACCTTGGTAACTTGATAATAACTTTCTGAAAACCATGTCCTAAGTTAGTCAAAAGGAATCAGGGATCAAAGACAGGTTAAAACATATTAAAAAAAAAAATCAGTGGAGACTTCTGCCAACATGAATGGTTTGACCTGGAGGTCAAACTATTTTGGGAGGAGGTGGTGGTGGAGCAGCACTGAACAGAAGCTGCGTTGGGCCACTGTAAGACAGTACAGGATACCTGAGTAAGTTAATTTGAGTCCCAGAAATAGAAGGTGGTATTAGCCTTGTCTGGGCAGGTTGTTTTTGCAATGGCAGTGGGATCACACAGAGAAAAAAATTTTAAAAAAGAAAATCATGTACAGAAATCACACGGAGAAAAAGATTGGGGAGGAGAAAACTGAGAGGTTTCCTAGTATCATGTGCCATAAAAGGCCTGGGTCTGGGTGTGTTTTATTAGTTCTGTGTAAAGCTGCAAGATATTTCCAGGTGCATTTACTGAACCTACTAATCCTGGCACGGTGGCAGGGTACCTTCCCTCTATCATGATTGTCTGTTTCACCTTTGTACCATCCAAAACTGATAGTTTGTTTACAGTACTGGAATGTAATAGCATTGGAACTAGGCGTGGGAATGTCCACGTCCCGTTGCTTTCTGCACTCTTGTGGCAAACATTAGTTCTGGGCAAGGGTTTCTATGGTTTTACTCTCTGCTTTGTGAAGGATCTCTGTGTAATCCCTAGGGAAGCAACATTCCCTTGCAGTCCCTCTAATTTCTTTGTTTTTGAGCATCTTGTACAGCTTTACTTAACATAATAAAACTGCGCCAAACAGGCGAACGACAGCCATTTAGAAGCACAATTTTCGTTTAATCAATAGCTTTGTAGCTTGGCCAGCTCTGCCTTTCTTTGTGAAGGCTTACTCTGCTGAGTAAGCCAGGGCTGTTAAGTAGCTGGGCCGTAATGATTTGGCAAATCTTGCATCTGCTTCCTGCCACGAGGGTTCTGGTTTCATACTCCACTGGCTTTGCTGGCAACAGCCTGGTGCACCCAGTGACCCAAAACACGGGGACAGTACAAGTCCCCATTGTGCAGCCTCCCACCGCACACCAGCACAGGAAATATTAGGTTTGTAAGTGCCATTTACCAAATAATAATTTGTTTTTTTACAAGGGCAGCGATCTAGATGAAATATTTACTTTTCCACTAGCAGTTGGGTTCCAATAGCCTGTAACCTGTGCTGTCTGCCTGGCCTGCTGAGTTCTACAGGTTCCAGGTGAAAATGACTTCCCGAGCTGGGGAAGGTGATAAATCCCAGACTGTCACTTGGAAAAGCCTTTGGTAGTAAGTCAGCAGCATTTCCAGCCAGTGGAAATGTTGTTACCTCTAAAAATGTGGTTCCCTTTAGCTGTTACGTCAGTGGAAGGCTGTGCTAGGGTGGAACAGGGTTGGCTGCCTGTTGGCCAATGGTTGTGTTGAGAAATAAAATTCAACAAAAAGGAGTTTACTGGAGAAGTGAAATAAACAGGCCTGCATTGTTCTCAGTGATCCCTTTCCATTTGCAAAATCCTCCCTACGTCACATGCCAGGCCTCTTTCCATTGCTGGATCCAGCCCAGCACGGAGTTTGTTGTCTATGTCTTTATTGGAACCCCAGTTTCCAAAAAGAAGAGGAGAATAGCCCACAGTTTTCTCAGTCTTCTACTTTCGCTCTTTCTTAGGTAAAACAAATCAAAGCAAAAGGAATCTAATCATAATGGTTTGCTCTTGACTTGCTTGAAAAGTTTCCTTCCTGCTGGGCTCTAATTAGCTCAGGGCCTTAAAAATGAGTATTTTTCACTGTACCCTCTTTCTCTTTCTCATCCCAGAGTCCACTGGGATGCTCATCTGATACACCAGATCTTATCCACATATGGGAGAGTTTGACCTCTCAGAAGTTTCTCACGTCCACCCTGTGGTAGCTGTTTCTCACCTGCCAGTGACAGTCCAAATCCTTCCTGGCTCTTCCACCTGCTCCCTGCTGGGCTCCCTTCCTCCCTCCCTGCTGTTTGCTGCCCTCACAGCTAATGAGGTGGCAGGTTTCTAATCAAGCTTTTAAATATTCATTTTCATTGCACACAGTAAAACCAGGCTGCAGGATAAAGAAATTCTCCCTAGAAACAGTTTGCTTCTTAGTTCAGGTAGTCTCTGTACTTAGGGAAATTATCTTTCCTTCAAAGGAAAAGGTCAGCTTCCTTTCTTCCTCCTGAAAACACAACCACCAGCACTTTTCAATGAGTGAATTCTTTCCTGTCTGATTCCTCTTTTATCTCAAGTTGCTTGCTGTGTAATGTGGGATAGATTTAGTTCAGGAAGGCAGAATTCTTCCCTAGTATCCATCATGAGTCACCACAGTCAGCAGTGGTCAAATTTTGATAAAAATGAAGAATGAATTGCCTGCATTTAGTAGCTTTAAAGAAATGCTGCACACTGGATTTTCCTACAGCAGCAGAATAATAATGACTTGGTCATCAGCTTTCCTGCCTGTGTGCAAAACCATCACTTTCCATCTCTTAATTTGAAGTATCACCTCCTATCTTTTACCTCTTTCTCCATTATTTCACTGTTATTGACACATTTCCAGTACTAATCAGATACGATCCTGAGGGTTTTCTCCAATCAAAGAAAAAGCCAACTTGTTTGCTTAGGAAAATATATTCATATTTTCTTTTTATACTTAATTACTGCCCTCCATACCTGCAGCTCCTTCTGAGCTGTTTATGATGTGTGTTGAGGTGACCTTACCAGGTTTGCCAAATGTGTTACTGCAGGAGCCCCTCTGAGCACAATGAACAGAATCACATGAGAGAAGCTCATACACATCTCCAGAAAGCTGTCACCAGTTAAATGACACACACCCTGCACCTCAAATCAGCTAGAGACCCTCTAAAACAGTATCTTATGAAAATAACAGACTTTTTTCTTTCTCTGTAATTTGTCGTTGCTTTAACATATTCTGGCCAAAGTTATTCAAAGCAAGAGTGTCTTTTCAAGTTGCTTTTTACTTCCTTCATGTCACTTCCTTAGACAATTTGAAAGCCAACTTGACTTTAGTAGCCTTGAGGTTTGTAGGCAACCGGGCACACCCACTACAAGGAATTTCACTTCAATATTGGTCTGAACATATTTCCAAATTGCTTTGATACCAGCCATAATTTGCAACATTCCTGTTTGATACTGAGTCTCTCCCTGCTGATAAAATGAGTGAAACTGAGATAACTTGCTGAACTTTTACAATCATTTACGAACAGCCAAGGCCAGGTGGTTCTGGTGTTATAAATTATTTTACCAGCTGAACCATTATGAAAAATCCCAGGAGTTTATGGAGCTGGTGTATGGGGGTGCCACTACTGGAAACAAAATTTTAGAACTGGATCATGCATTTCCTGTGCAACTTTTTTCCTAGTGAGTTCTGGTGGGGTTTTTTCATTTTTGGAAGCAACAGCAAGCCCACAGATTTGTTACTGACCACTACACTCACCTGTTGCGTTGGTGAATCAGTGCAAGAGGGTCACATGAGGATGGATTTCTTCTTGCACTGAATCTGAGAGCCCGCAGTGATTGACAATGTGGACCAAGAAAGAGGATGAAAAATATTTCTGTGAAAAGGACTTCTGTTCTGAGAACCATAAAAAACACATACCCACTGCCTTGTCTAGGGACTGCAGAACACTTGATCCCGGCAGAATTTATATATTACATTTACTTCACACCTTTCTTGTCTTTTGATGTTGGCCATCTCCTCATTCCCACCTCCAGGAATGGAGAATTCATCTCCCAGTGTGGGGAAGGCAGCCAGCATTCCTGACTCCTCCAGTGCATTCCCCAGGCTGTCCCACTTCCCCAGCGCTGGGCTGTGGGTGGTTTCCTGATGGGGCAGAGTGTGGGACATCTGGGCTACTTGTGTTGCACGTATTTGGCAAATATTCCACACCATCTCTGCCCTCTCCTTGCTTTTCTCTTAAGGGTGTCTTGTGTTGTAGCTCTGCATTCAGGTTTGGCACTCGGTCATTTAATGCAGTTGACTGGAGGCTTTCAGTGGTTTCACAGGAGTTTTGGAAAAGTGCACACAGAGCTTCCCCTGGGATTTCTGCCGCTGTGAGTGACAGGGCCGTCAGTGCTCACTGAGCTTTTGTCTCTCTTCCCTCGTGGGTGGGAAATCCCACCCAACTATCCCAGGGTTTGGTCTTTTTTCCACCCTACAATTTATATTCCCTTTTCATCTTCTGAGGAAATGCGTGTCACATTTTCGGAGGTCTCGTTCTCACCCACTTCAGGCAGTGCTGAAAGCAAACAGCTTGTTACCCTTCAGATTGTTCCTTCTGCTGTGCCCCGGGGTGCTTTCCAAAAACAAGGAGCTACAGATGGAGCACAGCAGCCTCTGTGGAATGAGCAGTCCTTCTCTGCCCACCACTGGTTCATTCACAGTCACTGTGCTCCTTCTGCAACAGTTCTCTGTGTTCTGAAACCAGACTGAAGCAAGTGAGAAAGAAAGAATTTTTTATGTCCAAGAAGTGGATTTAATCTCGTGGAGGGCAAGGAAACAGCTTAATGCAAACATTTTCATGGAGACATCCTCAGATAAATTTATTCTTAGTTTAGGGTCACAGCTCAGCTGTGATCATGACAAACAGCCAGTGTGAGACAAATGATTCCCAGTAGAGAGTTGCTGATCCATGTTTTACAGTGAGTGTTTTTGGATATATCTGTGTTCACCTCTTCAGCAGGGATTGATTGAAGGAATTAAAGCAATCCTTGACTCCTGCTGGTGCTGTTGTGTCAGAAATCTGCTGTGTGTTGTTGACAGGTATCAGAGCATGTGAGAGGGTGTAGAAATGCTCAGCATGTGGTTGGATGCCTGCATGGAGATGGGATGGTGCTTTAAGGAAGGAGACAGGAAAGATTCATGTAAGGTGCTAAATGAATCTTGGAAAGGAGGAGGTATTGACATTAGGAGGAAGAAGGGTGTTTTCCTGAGGTAATGCTACCTCTTCAGTGCTGAGTTTCTGCCAAGTTTATTTGTATATATATTGACCAATTTTAGCATTTTGTAGAACTTTGTATTTGGTGGAGCACTTCTTTTTCTGCCCCTGCAGCCACAGAACCTGTCAGCTCTTACCAGAAACTGTGAAGCTTTCTCAGGAAAAGGTTGATATGGAGGGGCCACATCCTAGGAATCCGAAACAGTGGAGGGAGGCCATTGGAATGGTGGATGTTCAGTTGTATTGCAGCTGAATTCCTTCATCTCACCAAAGGTGTTGGAATGTATCAGGCAATGCCTGTCCTGCCATAAATCACCCACTCTGTGAAACAGCAAGGGCTCCTCAGAGAGAACCCCATGAGCCAATGTCTGCTGGAAAAAGGAGTCAGTAATGAGAGCACGTGATGTTGTTGCTGGGGAGAGGATCCTAAGATGATTCACCCTGTTCTTCATGGCTTGGTCAGGCTTCGATCTAACCATGTAAAGGGTCTGGTGTTGATCACAAACCAGTGAGCTTTGAGATCAAATGTTTGAGTGAGAGACCACAGTGGGTGTGCATGCCATGTCACTTATGTGCTTCATGTCCCTGCCATGTTGGTCTCATGTGCTCTCTGCCCCTGCCATGTCACTCATGTGCTCTCTGTCCCTGCCATGTCACTCATGTGCTCTCTGTCCCTTGCAGCACAAGCTCGTACTTTGCTGCCTTTAGGACTCCAAGGCAAAAGAGCTAATTCTTTTTAAATGAAAACCATATCATAAAGGGCTGGATCTGTCATGCAGCTGAATAAACCACAGCTTTCCACACTGTTATTCACCATAGGCATTCGTGTGTTCTCACTCGCTGTTGTTGACTTCTTGGCTGCTTGATGAGTAGATAACCATATAAAATATCTGGTTACTTCATTATTGGAGAGTGACATAAACTTGGTTATGAAAACAAGAGTCCAGTAGTCATGGCTCCCTTTAAATGTTGACTTTCCTGATTAGAAAAACCCCCAAAGTACAGCACCCATCCTGAACACCCCTGTTCTAGATAACACTGTGTAGACAATGACCAGATTCTGTTCCTTCAAATGCTTTAAGTAGGATCATCTCCCTCTCTTCATCACGGCTCCCCAAAGTGTTCCTGACAGTTTCTGGAATAGCCAAAGCATATTTAAGAAACAGTGTTTATATGTTTGAAAAGCAGAGGGTGAAAAAGCCTGTTTTCCATTAAGCCAATGTCCTCAGTGGCCGCTGGTTTTGTAGGAAGGTTGCACAAGATGTTTCCTTGCCTCCTCCCTCAGTATGAGCAAAGCTCACCTCAGCGTTTTCCCAGGATCTGTTAGTTTGTCCAAGCCTCCCTTGGCCCCCTCTGACTTCTCTGATTGTCTCTGCCTCTGTTGGGTTGCTCTGCAGAGGCATCACCTTCCTGGGTCACCCTCTCAAAGTTGCTGTCCTCACTTTGCACTGCAGCTCCTATCACAATTCCAGCTTAAATGAGCATTCCCACTTCACTCCTTCCTCTGTTATGCCCTTTATTCTTAACTGGATGGAAACTTCATAACTTGCAAGATGATCAGCATTTTATATTGAAATGTTAAACATGTTGAACCAGTTCAGAAGTAGGCATCTTTCCAGTGATGCAGCTTCGATTTCAAATGTTAATAAAAATTCCTAACATTGAACTCAATCTGGGAGTGGACAGCTCACAGGCTGGATGATGTGGGGTGCTGTCTCCCACTCCTGGTTCAAACCCAGCCCAAGGCAGGAGCTGCTGAGAACTGTTGATGTACATCCTCGGCTTAGTGACCTGTTTGGATTTGAGTTTATTGGTCAGGTTTAATGTTCTCAGCTGCCAGCCATGCACCTTGTGTAACCTCCATCCACACCAGGATTTTCCTTTGTGGCTGGGATTGGATGCACTACAGAGATGGGATTCCCTTCTCAAATCTTCATGGTGGAGGTGGGAAGGGGAGGAATTTTGTCCTTCAGTTACATCCTTCATATGGAAAAACAGATGGCATTTGTGCATGTCTAAACAGCTGTCCTTCCGTGGGGCACTGTCATCCTGCCCACACTGACGTGCCAGAGCAGATAAATTACAGCTCCCCTTCTCCCTTCCTTCTCCCACTCTGCGAGGATGTTGTCCAGTCTCCCCTCCCTTTGCATTTATATTTCTCCAGTGGATTTTAAAAAGAAATCTTGTGCTTAATCCTGGCTCTGCATTTAATGCTGGATTACTTGTGGGTGAGTCATGGCAAGCTGGGTCACAGGGAATGACTTTTCTCATATTCTCTTCTGAGAAGGTCAGTGGTGACGTGCAAGGCTGGTACTGCCCGTGGCTCGTAGCAATGTTCCCTTGCAGAAACAAAGCCTTTAGGAGAACATCTGCAGGAAAAGGCATGTTACAGGTAGAGAAAACATGCTATCCAGCAATCAAGGATCAGACAAAAATGTTAAAACCTTAGTGGTCCCACTGAGCTTTTGACTTGGAGCATGAGGTATCATGGCCTTCTGTCCCCCCTGTATTTGGGATACAGCTGTAATGGGCTCTTTGCTCAATTCTATGAGTCCATGTTGGTCTGCAGGGCTGGCCCCAAGGAGCTCTTCCTATTTAATGTGTTGCTGAGCTTACACAGCCACAACCCTTTGTGAGTTGGTTCTTTGGAAAGACTCCTTTGGACTTCTGTCTGTGGAAGTGAGACACAGCCCACTGTGCTCATTTCCTTCTTGGCAGCAGGACGTCCTCCCTGCCCTTTGGAGAAGTGGTGGCTGAGGTAAGTGCAGTTGTGCGGAGAGCACTCAATTGTTTCTCATGCATGTTTAGTGAGCAGCTGGGGTGACAGCCAGGACACCTTGGGTAGCCTTGATAGCTGTGAGTTTCTAAAGTGATCCAGCATTTGACTCACCCTGGATTATTTGCAGGCAAGTGGAAAGGTTTGACTTTCAGAAGGAGGTGATGGAGGTGGTCTTCGTGGCATTTCCACTTCTGGGTGTCTTTTTTTTCAGGCCTCCCTTCTTCATATTTTTTTCTTTCACTTGCTACCCTTTTACTGAAGAAAAGCTCTGCTGCTGCTGGTATTTTCTGTCAAACTTAGCTCTTGTCGCTACTTCCTATTTCTGCCTCCTAAGGGAGTGAATGATAACAGTCCTGCGGATTTCTCCAGTTGTCTCTTACCAGCCAGAGTTGCAGCTGTTAAAAAGATTTTAAGCATCTCCTAAATTAGTTTCTCCCAGACCTTGGCATTATCCTCTAACTCAGATTTGGGGTTTTTATCGAGGGTCATAGTGGTTCTGGTGAGGATTTGTGTACATGACCTCAAGAACCTGGAGGTGCAGCAGTGCATTGAAGGCAGTAGGAGGCTTTCCACAGGCTTTGGTGCACTTTGGCTCAGGCCTGTAAAGAATAACAGGAAACATTGGAAAATGCACCAAGGGTAAACAGAGCAGCTCAGTTACATTAACTGTCTAGAGGAGAAGCTCCACTAATGACCCAAACAAACAAAGCAAGTGCATTTGTTCAGCATTGCTGTGGGAAAACAGAGGGCTGGTAATTGAGTTTAGCTTAAAAGAGTTACACAAGGAATTGGCCAGCTCAGGCCCAGAGTGTAATTCTGGCATCCTGACCCAGTTCTGATTGCTGCACAGGCTTCAGGGAGGCCAGAGCTCCCAGAGACTGCATGCTATTTTTTATTCATAGCAGTGCTACTTTAAAGCCTTGTTCTCCAAAAAAACTGCATCAAAGAGATCTGTTGTTGCTGCCTCGCTGTGACTCCTGATCAGATTTGCCTTGCTGTGATTATGTTAGCAGTCAGGACTCTAACTGGTCAGTCAGCTTGTTTCTGGCCTCACACATGATGAGCAGCAACAGTAAATGTCCTGCAGGACTCCTCCAGTGAGGCTGTGGTGTCTCTGACTGGTAACCGTGCATTATTTATATTAGGAAAGAGGCTGGAGTGTGAAACCAGAGTCCCAGGGTGCTCACTCTGAGTAAACATTGAATGAAAGCAGTTGAAGAGCTGACAGTCTGAGCTGTCCTTGCTTGCCTTTGTGGAATCTCATTGTCTTCAGCAGGAGAATGTGATGAACTGAAAGGCTGAACTTTCCTGTGGGGTTAGGATGGAAGAGTGACTGTGGTAGTAAAGCACAAAGGGAAACTGAGTCCTGCTCATCCACAAAGCTCTGCTGGCTTTGTAAAGGGTAACAGGCAGCATCTCTTTGTGGCTCCTGATAAAATGGACATTTATGTCTCAGGGAGCACAGAGGGCAGTGGGTTTGCAGGGCAGTGCAGTGTCATTTTGACATTGCTACTTCTAATCGAAGAGCTTTTCTTATCAACTCTTTGTTCAAGATCAGATCATGTAAGAATAGAATTTCCCAAGGCAGAATATTTGAAGAGGCTGATTACTTGCTTTTAATTCCACATGAATTCTGAATAGCAGGTGAGATTAGATCATCACAAAGGACCACAAAGGAAATGTAAACTATTGATTCAGTTTGCACTGGTGTTTAGTACAAACACACACTGCTCTGTCCCATTTATTTCTGTTAAAATGAGGGGGACTATTCATTAGTGAAAAGAATCAGCATGGCATTGCATTTACTACGTGTTTAGGAAAACCTGGTCCCTTTGATGTAGCTGGAGACTCTTGAACTTCAGAAAAGAATGTGTTAGCATGCTAGGGTATGCCTTAGTCCTGCAGGTCATTTAATCATTTTCTCAAGTGAGTCATTGTAAGGTAAAGTAGATGCTGAGAAAAGTTCTGCATTGCCAATTAAAACAGGCTCCAAAGGTGTTGCTGGTTTCATTCTACCAGAAACTCATCACTGAGAGGCCAGGAGGGGCTGCCTGTGTACCTTGAGGCCAGATCCCAAGCTAATATAAAGTGGCAAAGCTCCTTTGCTTTATACCAATAAAGGTATTTCTTTCAGGCTCAATTCCTTTATGCTTATGACTTTTAAAAGAATTTCTGTTAAGAAAACAGGAATGATTCAGAAATGGGTAGATTTCCACACATGTAAGAATTTAATGAATTTCAGAAGAAGCCTGTAAATAACTTGAGGTTTGAGTTCTGATTCATTCTTTATAGCGAATACATTTTATCTGCCTCAAACCCCCTTCAAAATAAAGCTGAGTAAAGACTGGTAGCCTCAGCATTTGTCCTAGGCAAGACATTTTTCATGAGGTCAGGTTTAAAATAAAGTTAAGGACAGGAATGTACTAATTAGTAACTGCTACCCTTGTTTTTTGCCAACAAAATCCCACTTTCAACATACTTAACAAAATTTAATTGAAGTTAATCAGAAAGCTAAAGCATTTCTTAATTAACAACCCTAGACCAAACACTAGTTTTGCTGGAAGGGATAAAATCAGGGAGGCTAAAGCACTTGGAAAGTCAGGAAGATGATTTGTTTTCACCCTTTTGAGGTGGAACAGCTGATGTGCTGACGAGGAGGCCGTTCAGGAGGGCTGCCAGATCCCATCCCACAGAAACAGAGTAGAAACCCAAAAAGGACCCAGCTTTGAGTCTCAGCACTGTGGCAGTCACAGGGCAGACAAGCTGCAAGAAACCTTGGAAACTTGCCTGGTCTCCCTTAGAAAAGTTAACAGGATTGCTGCCTGCCCACAAGCCTTCTAAACTGGCATTTTGGGGCAAACTTTGTTCTGGAAGATTCCTGACAAGCTCACACCCCTTGCTTTGTGGTACTGAGCCCTTCCTTTCCTGACTTTTAGGAACACAGCCTTTAGATGGGCTTATTTGCATTGGAGAAACTGCTGGAACTTTCATCCTAGCATGTGAGGAGTTTTCTCTGTGTGTAGAAACAACATGGGTAAAATATTTGGAGTGAAACCCAGGCTCCATTGAAGTCAATGGCAAAACTCCCATTCACTTCAGTGGAGCAGGAATTTCACTCTTTAACTGTTTTGAAGTTAGAGTTACTAATAGACTGTTAGATTATTCCTGCGTGCATCAAACAAAATGTGCTTGATGTTAATGTTTCTGCAGTGTTTAAAAACCACAAAGGTTTAAAAACAAGAATAGCTATGAACTTCTGAGTCTAAAAATTATATTAAATGTAGTTTTGCTAGAAATAATAATGTCCCTGGAGATAAACCTAAAATAATAGACTCCACCATATAATCTTCACTGTAAGCTAAAAATAGCAGAGATGGTGGTTTGATCTAAGCCATAATTATCAAACTGCTGCAGCGGGTTTTGGTTCACTGCAACTAGAAATGGATGTCGTGTTTGAGCTCTGAACAGTCGAGTCCCACGACTGGGGAGAAGCAAAGCCAAGAGCACAGTCAGAAAGAAAACAGGAGCCTCAGATTTGTAGGGAAATAGCATGGATTAAACAGTGCAACACCATATTTAAAGGGACTGCTCCTGGCTTGCTCTAGCCAGCCAGCTGGAGACCCAGTGAGTTCTGTGTTTTCAGCCCCAAATCGGTGATGCTTTGCTAGAAAGTGGCTCTGGCCACAGAAGGCACCTTTTTTCTGAAAGTTGTTTTCCATTTCATCTTGGAATTGAAGGAGGAATGTAATTATTTAAAAGAGTTATTACTCTGTATGTCTCTAAAAAAGGAGTTTGATGATCATTTCAAAGTAGGATGGAAAACCCTTAATTCATCTTCACTGCCAGGCAGGTTGGTGTGAGGGGCTGGGGGTAGGACTGAGTGAGGCTTCTGACTTGGCAGTGGTGTAGCAGGTGACCTTGGCCACACCATTCATCCCTAATCACAAAATTTTACCTGCAGCAGAGGAGTCTCACCTTCCTATAGTGGCAGCAGGGATTTATTCTGAACCTGAATTTGCTGGAGCAGCCCAAGTGACGACTCCCCTAATGACAGAAGGGTCCTGAGCAGGAAGTTGGATGGAAATTAAAGTAACACTTTTCTCTTTCTGAATACTTTTTGAAATCCTCACTGAATGTGTTTGAATTCTTCTGTATGTTTGTACTACACGATCTGCTGTTTGTTTAGATGGTTTGTTTTGCTGAGTAGGTCACATTCTGTCCTTGCTGAGACGGGCATGGGGCAGTCTTGGTGCTTGTTTGGACAGTGCTTGCAGAAATGGGGCTTGGCTTTGCCTCAGGCTCCAATCTGAGCGTGCTGTTACAGAGTCAGAGGCTAGTTTAGGTTGGAAGGGCCACTGGAGATCATCTGATCCAACCCACCACTCAAAGAAGGATCAGCCTCAAAGTTAGAGGAGAGATTGTACAATACCACTAATTTAGAAAAATGTTTTTCCTAACAGTATATTCCAAATTCACACTGATGCAACAACAAAATAGACCCATCTCTAGTATAAATTTGTAGATCATTCTCTCAGTATGATTGTAGGGATCATATTCACTAGATTTGGGAAAGCAATCCAAAATTTTCAATAAATATTCCAGCAGATACCCTTTTCTGAGCTACATCATTTCTCCAGGTTCACTTCTCATGACATTTCCTGGAGGGAAAGTCCATAAGAAGCACATTCAAAAGTTTCAAGCACACAAATACCAAACACTTTGTGAAATTAAGGCAATGGATAAATTAAAGGAACCTATAGTTCATTCATTTAACAGGTGCCCAGGGCAGTACAGGACTGATTGTGTGTTGTGTGTGCAGCCTGTGGTCGAGTTGTTAATTGCTAAGAGTGTCATTGCTAAGGGCAGTGGGAAATGAGAAACCCACATCATAACTTGATAGGTTTTTTCTCTTGTTTCATTCTAATTCAACAGCATGGGAATGAGCCATGATGATGATCATCAGCCCTGTGCAGGGAGGTCTCACATTATGTCTGGAGAATGGGTGAAGGGCAGGAACCCAAGTGACCTTTCCTGGTCTTCGTGCAGCCGAGACGACCTTGAAAACTTCCTAAAGTAAGGATTGTGCTGAGTGTCAAAAATCCTATCAGGCAAGAATCCACTCTATTGCTTTAAAGTGAAAATATTAACAACTTCCCTTTTAAAAAAGTATACATGTGTCATTGGGGTGTGCAAGTTTGAATCTGTCTCCATTGCAATAGCCCCTTGAAACTGAGGATTGAAGGGACGCAGAGGAATTATGTGCAGTTGTCAATGTGCTGATAACATCTTTAAAAAAATCCCATATCACCTTCTTTTTACAGAAAATGCCTGTCAGTTTTTCAATGACAGAAATCTGTGTGTAGGTGGCCTGCAGAAATCTCTGCTGAAGGGTGCTGCAGCTTTGTGCTGTGGCTTTCACTGTCTTGTTACCAAATAGCTTTTATTTTATTGAAACTTTACTTTGCCTGGAGGTAATTCTGATGTGTTTTCTCACTCCTCAGTGAGCGTTGGTCTTAAACAGTTCACTGTAAACTTCTTTCCCACTGCATCCATGTTTTAGCTCATCATATTCAGTTGTTCAGGAAGGATTTCTGTCCTGCTGCTTGTTAAATCTCATGTACTATAGCAAGCACTGGAACTGTCTGAACTCTGCGGTTCTAATCTTAAATCCACAATGCAGCTCTCAGTACCTGGCACAGTGCTTTGTGTTAGGATTGGGTTCAGCATGGAAAATTTCCCACTCTAGGGGTTAGAGGTGGGAAAGAAAGGAAAATAATGAAAGCAAATGGGATATTTACTGCCACATTAAAAGCATGAATTTGAAAAAGAAGTTGCATCTGAACTCATCTGGTTGCATCTGGTCCCTGATATGACAGTGATATTCCAATTTGTAAAAGATTCTTGTGAAGACAAAGAGAAAAATCTTTTCTTTATGCCTGTGATGCATATGAAAAAAGTCGAGGGCTCAGAATTCAGCTGGGGGGATTCAGGTGAGACATGATGGAAGACTTTCTAGCTGTCATTTCAAGGCTGGTGAAGCTTTGGGCTGGATTGTCTGAGGGCAGAATTGAGCCTCCGACAGATTTCTAGGAACAGTTTAGACAAATGTTTAACCCAGAATGTTGTGAATGTAGTCAGTCCTGCCTTGAGGCCTGGGGCCGTCGATGAGTTCCCAAGAACCTTTCTATCCATATTTTTCAATGATTTAGTAAGCTTCCAGGGAAAACCCCCTGTTTCACTTGAGATTCCCTGTTACGGAGAGGACAGCAGCTCCCCTCTAGCAGTGATCTAACACTGCAGGTCAGAGGTGCTTTCCCTTAAGGACATTTTCCTTGTTGCCCTCCCCAGGTCCAAGGTGAGCACCTGTCTGCTGGTGACAGACCCCCGCAGCCAATACTCCGTGCGGCTCCCTCACAAACTGCCGGGGATGCACTACAGCGCCGACGAGCAGTGCCAGATCCTTTTTGGGACCAACGCCACGTTCTGCAAGAATATGGAGGTAAGAGCTTGTGGGTTGCAGCTGGAAACAAGGTGGGAAGTGGAAATAAAGCTGCCAAGCCCTGGGGAAGAGAAAAGGAGTCTGTGCTTCCCTCAGTTTCAGCGCTGCTGAATCTGGAAAATCAGACGGCTTTGAGCTCCTGCTTAGGCCTCATCCTTCTTTCCCCACACTGCCCTTGGTAATCTCCCAGAGCAGGCCCAGAAAAACCAGTGTTTGCACTTTGTTCCCTTTTGACACTGTTTTGCTGAAATGCTCTGTAGAGATTGCTTTCCTGGAAGTTCAGCTGAGGTGAAAGTTTCTCCTCACAAGAGTGTTTGGCTCCTTTCACAGTCAGCTTAGATGGCTGGCTGGGTGTTTCACAGCCTTCACCTTCAGACCACTGCAGTGTTCTTAGGAGCTGACTCTTTAGTCTGTGCTGAGGAAATATTGATGGCTGCTTGTTTCATGAGGCCTTTCAGAATTCTGTGCAGAATCCTGTGTGTTTTCTAAGCAACACAATGTTTAATCAGGATTTGGGTGCGGTGTGGCTTGTATCACACGGTTGGCAAAATGGAAACACTGATTGTTGCTGTCTCTAGAAGTAGGCTGTATTTGAGATGAGGCTGTTGGACTCATCCTCCTGAATTTAGACAGCTAAACTTTTCATAAGGCCTTACACATAATCAGATCTTTTAATTCTGAGCAGATCTTGTCTACACCCTGCTTTAGACAGGGAATGGGGAAGTGCCTGCTTCCATTGTGGCCTTGGAGATATCCAGAAGAAAGTCATGAAGCTGTGTGGGGTCACCAGCACCAGCTGGCAGCATCCCCTCCTGTACAGACAGGCAAGAAGCAGACAGGTTTCTTGCTGTTAATAACTGGCCATTTGTATTTTTTAGTTGTTCCTCATTCCCATTCTGAACAGGCATAGGATCTTAAATCAGTGTTAAGAAAGAAAATAATAATCAGAGATAACTGAGGTTTCTAAGTGCCAAATTACTAAAACTGTTGAACGCATGCAAGTCCTGGGAAAATGCTCTTAGTTTCACATTAGCTGTTTTATTTATTTTGGACTTGGAAACTAGCTAATATAAAACAATAGGAAAAGAATCTGGATAGGTTGTATTTCCCAGCTCCATCAAGAAAATGCAGACCACCAGGACTACTGTACTGGAAGCAAAGCATTAGAATATAGGCCTGTAAAGAAAACCTCAGATCTACCCAGCATGACTCAAGTTCTTCCACTTGTGTGGGTGTCACCCAGCTGGGCTGCTCTTGGAATAGATTTTTGTTATTTCCCTTGTTGTGATAAAAAACCATTTTGTTTCTGGATATTCCAGTGCCTAATGAGAATGTCAGCCTGCTGGTAGGTGGTCAGCATTTCTCACACAGAAGTTGCATGTCCAGTCTGGAATTGCTTCACGGGGGTGATGTTTGCCAGAATAATGTGCCAAGAGGTACCATTCTCTGCGAGATACAGACAGCAGGTGCTTGTGTCTCCCAAGATTTTTTCACCAGTCTAATTATTTGACACCTTTAGAACACAATGAAAAATGTGCTCTTTTTCTCCATCTCTCCTTTCTGCCAAAAAAGAAGCATATTTTGTGGGGACATTAGTGCTTCCTAATGAAAAACCTGCTAGGACTTCAGCATATTAAAACCAATATGCAGTCCCTTATTTAGAATTATTTCTGTTGCAGATGTGCATTAAGAATTAGCATTCACCCTGTGAAGCTCTGGATCAGTCATGTCACATGCCATTAATTTAAGCAAATATTTAAATCCTGTTATGCTACTCTGAATTGGTGTTTGATGGCAAGAAAAGGAAATTCTTTAGAGGAAATGATCACTTTTGATTTTTAAACCTCTGAAGTTTGTGTTCTTTTCACCTTTGTGTTTCTCAGGCATCATCTGCAGAATACTGGTATCATAGGTCTCAAAGCTGTCTACAAAAATATGAAACAAAAAAAAAAATTGGCACTGGTCACTGGCATTAGCTGTAGAAATTATTGGCAAATACAGCTGTCTCCTCTTTTAGCCAATGGTAATGTGGTATTTTTAATTCAATAAAGTATTAAAAAAATCCAAATGTAAAAGCAATAAACATTTGACAGTAAATATTTGTTACGAAAAGGAAATAAACTTCAGGAAATGAGCCTGCTCAATCTTTTTATGATTACATGTGTCTACTGCCTATTTTCTTATATAATAAAAGAGTTACATTACAATATTTCTTTGGAGATAGTTGAGCTACATAATTATATCAGGCAAACTAGAGGCCCTATATTCAAAAATGCCATGCAATTTGGTTTAGAACAAGCTTCAGAGGTTAGATGATTCCAAAATTTCAACATTTTTGGGAAACTGCAGAAAAATTCTGTGCAGTAAGCTCCCTCCTTTAACAGCATCAAAGCCCAGTTTTTAAAAGGAATGTAATCTTTGCCTTCACAGAGAGTCAGGTCCCTCAGTGCTTGGCTGTGGCTGGGCCTCTGACACCGGTCCAACAAGATAGTTAATCCATGAATATTCACCCTTATCTAAATATTTGAGATTGCATCCCCAAAATTCTTCTTCCATTTTGTTCTTAATGATAACTCAGATGCCTTAGAACAAAACTGTAACTTTCAGGTTTCTAAGTTTGCCAAACCAGCTATCCTGCAGCTATTCTGCTCTAAATTTACAGAACAGAAATTAAAACATATGAGGAAGACTCAGCTTTACATATACTAAATCTTGACATTCCTTTCTTCTTTCCTTCTACATTTTAATATACTAACAAATTAATTTATGATAGTCAGATGATCCGTAGTCTGTTATAATCTTTGACTTCCAAGATGTATAATTCAGGATCTGATTCTGTAACATCAATGTTGGTTCAGGTTTTCTAGTGCCTATCACCTCTTTAAGGAGATGTGAATTAGGCTTTTAGCCTGGATTCTTGCTAGGGCAGGGAAAAATCAATTTTTATTTATTTGAAGAGGATTATTGTACTGCATGAATAATAAATGGCAAGATTACCTCCAGGCTCTTGGGGGATTGCAAGTCCATTTTGGTTGTGCTTCACTTACAGTTTTATTGGTTTGAGATACATTCAGAGGCCTGGTTTAGGATTAACTTTAACCTGAATATTGCATGGATGAGTCCTTCGTCATCATCAGGAAAGGAAAGGTTTTCATGGCTCCGTGGAAGAATAGTTCTGGTCTGAGGAACTGAATAAGAAAATAGAGTGATTCTCCCGCTCTGCTCTCGTGAGACCTCACGTGGAATGCTGTGCACAGTTCTGGTGTCCCCAGCATAAGAAGGACATGGAACTGTTGGAGCAAGTCCAGAGGAGGCCACAAAGTTGGTGAGGGGACTGGAGCACCTCTCCAATGGAGACAGGCTGGGAGAGCTGGGGCTGCTCAGCCTGGAGAAGAGAGGGTTGAGCAGAGACCTCATAGAAACCTCCCAGTGTCTGAAGGGTCCTACAAGGAAGCCAGAGAGGGATTCTTCATCAGGAACTGTAGTGACAGGACGAGGGAGAATGGGTTCAAACTGAAAGAGGGAAATTTAGGTGAGGTATTTGGAAGAAATTCCTCCCTGTGAGGATGGTAAGGCTGTGGCACAGGTTGCTCAGAGCAGCTATGGCTGCCCCATCCCTGGAAGTGTCCAAGGCCAGGTTGGACAGGGCTTGGAGCACCCTGGGATGGTGGAAGGTGTCCCTGCCCATGGCAGGGGGTGGAACTGGATAATCTTTGAGGTTCCTTCCAACCCAAACCCACGGTTCTATGATTTCATGTATGTTAATGAAACTCTCAAGACCCTTCAGTAGCCCCCACGTCGTATCTAATGTACACAGTTTTCTCCTGGAATACATAAAGGGATCCAAGTGCTTTCCCATGGTGCTTTCTGTTCATCTTTCCCATTGCACATGTCAGGCATTGTCTGATCCTTGCAAGTGCTTGTCTAGCAGGAGGTACAAGTGAGCTCTGCCATGCCAGTGCTGCCTTTCTCCAGCTGGGAAACTGTACAGTGTTAGGAGAGCTTTGGCCCACCTAAGAGGTTACACAGTGGCTTTTTTTGAGGGGGACAAGTTTCTTTTAGCAGAAATTTAATAGATGACTCTGTCATTCTCAAGCTCTGAGCAACATCATGATAATTGCAGGAAAAGCTGAACAGAAATGCCCCTCTGACACCCACAGGGCGTTATCAGTGCACCCCAAACACCGAGATCCTGGGGGGCTCTGGCTGCTGAATACTGAGTCCAGGGCTAACATGGGAGCAGTTGTGCAAATTACAGGCAATTCAACCTGTCTGACCTCTGTCCTTCAGCTCCACACTGGGCTATGAATCAACTATTGTGAATTCATTTGACCCCTCCGAGAGAGGAAGCAGAAAACTCCAACCCCAGCCAGGCGATGATGGCTGGAGAGCAGGGGTTAACCCTTTGCTCTCCCCGTGTTTATTCCAAGAGGAATAGCACGGGTGGTTTCTGCTGAATCTCTCACGGAGCAGAGATGGTGTGTCTCCCCCAGAAATGCATCAAAACACATTCAAACCCTCACATGGAAACATTCTGCATGTTTAATCTTTATTTTTCAGACTGGCACGCCTACCAACAGAGGCTTTTGCACTGAAATCATATTTATGGGGGGAAAAAATGTGATTTCTATCTCATGTATCCATTTGGCTTTTTTATTATTTGGCTTATATTATTATTTGGCTTATTTATTATTAACACATTTTTGCGGGTTTTTATGTAACCGTTATCCTCCAGCATTGTTTGGAGTCAAAACTGGGCTGAGGCTGGAGTGGCACTTGGAAAGAGGTTAGCACTGCTACAAAGTGATTTTTTTCTGACAAGGGACACTGTCAACTCAGTATGTTGCTGGGAATGTGAATTGTGACATATCACTGTTTTTAGAAATATTAAACCAGCTAGAACTGGCTCTACTGTTTTTCTTAGGTTCAGGTTGTTTTTTAACAAATGTAGGTATTTTCCAATATCTACAAGCTACAGAACAAGAGGGCAAAGTTGATTGCAAGCCAGAGGAGACAAAGTAGATTTCTTGGCTAATATGGAAAAGAAGAACCAAAAAACAAAGTAAAGGAAGAGCAGCAGTTTCAATGATCAAGTGGATTTTGTGAACCCCTTCAGTTTGCATATTTGATGATGTGGTGGTGAATATAATTCAGCAATTGTGGGTCTCTCTGTGGTCTTGATCTTGCAAAGAGACTGCCGGAGTGGCCTCTTGGGCTCTGTGCGTGGGAATCAATGGGCCTCTGTTTGCCTTTTCTCTGCAGGGCCATTTGTGAGATGCAGACCATGATAGTGAGCCCTATTATTTAGTAGTGTGTAGAATATTTACAAGAACGTGGTAATTAGATTGAAAACTGGTTTATTCTGAAAATAATAGGTTGCATTGTCATTTTCTATACAACCAGGGACTTTGTCTACATAATAATACTAATAAACTGGAAGAGGATGGGTTGGGTTTTTCTTGAGGCTTGCAGGATAGAAACCTGGAAATTCTAAAATAAAATGAGCAGGGTTTTTTTT
>VZTJ01003253.1:1208363-1332804 GCA_013397795.1 Orthonyx spaldingii | reverse complement strand
AGCAGGGTTTTTTTTTTTTTTTTTTTGAGAAGTAAAGGTAACAATTAACTTAATTGCCATTCTATGGTTTATAGTTTTCCTCATGTAGGTTGTTAGCATTCACATTGCCTGTTTCTCTGAAGCCGAAGTGTCCTATTTCACTGCTTCTGTATGTTGCAAAAATACCTTTTTCTCTGTATTTTCAGTGGAAATACTTTTTGTTTAAGAGAGAGAAAGAACGAGAGAGAAGCAGAGTTCCTGCCTGGGCAGCACAACCCAGTTTACAATTATTGGAATGCTTCAGAAATTTTTGTACGTGTTTCAGTTTGGAAGATGGTCAAAACACATTCTGGTGCAGTGGTTTAAAGAAAAATAAAAAGAAAGAGGGAAACCAAAATAAAATTATAAAAATACAACGCGGAAATTTAGGAATATAAACATAATAAACTCTTAACAATAGTAGAGAGAGCCTATTAAGAATTAAACACTTGAGCTTGGCAATTCTACATTTCTTGTTAAGACAAGGGGAGGGAGGAAGAATTAGGGTAGCCTTGTGATGTGGCATCTACAGCTGAAGTTTGAACTTTACAAAATTAGCCAGAATACGATTGAGTATCAGCCTGAAAATAGTGTATAACAAGCTTGAAGGGCGTTCAGACTTCTCCCACTGGCCTGCTGGGAACTTCCCATCTGCAAAACACTTCAAGAGAAACCCCATAATTTTCACAACCACATCTGAACAGTGTGTGTACATATCTGTATTTATTTTGCTGTCCCTTGCTTCTCTTTCCCATGGCCAAGAAACAGAATCCATTATTTCATTCTTTTAATTTTCCAATTTATTTTTTTTAAATGGACAATCCTGCCTGTTGTTAAAAAAAAAAAATCATTATTTTTCATATCCTACAATCAGGTGTTAAAGCCTGAGGAGTTCACTGGGAGCTGTTGAGTGAACATTTTTCTTAAGAACAGCTCTTTTAAACACTGGTAAGAAGTCACAGTACAAAATTCCAGTAATTTAATTCAAAGGAGTGACTCTGTTCCAGTGTCTTGTTCCTCGTGTCTCTACTTCCAGGTTTGACCATATAAAGACACTTCCATGATGTTTTCAGCACCTGTGACACATTTGTGTTGTGTTCTCTCATTTAAGATGCCAAAACCTGGGCTCAGCAAAGCTGAAGAGCTCACACAGTGAGAGCTGTGTGGTGATAGGAAAGTGCACAAAACTTGTCTTTTCCTCCTTGAATTTTTCCATGTCTGTGGATCCTTGGAGGTGGTGACATGGGTGCCCTAAAGGCACTGCGAAGATTTGTATTCAGCACAATGTTTTGCCATAAAATTAGTTGGTGGTCTTATGAATGCTCTCTTTCCAATCTCTTTCTTTTGACTATTAATTTAATTCCAGGTACATGAAAAAAATTAAGTAAAACTGGTGCTTTACAAAGAAATATTTTAGACAGTGAAGGTTTTTAGTTTTCCTTGAGAGCACCAGAGACTACTGAAACTAGAGATGGTGTTTTCCTGTTTCACTGTTTGCTTCCCAATGTACAGTTTAAAAAAAAAAAAGTATTTATCTTCCTTTGTGCCTTCCCTGCAGTCTGGGAGTCTTCCACTGCTTTTCTGGCACTACCTTGGAATATCAGCTCTAGACACAGGTCAGCACCTTGGCCACTGAGACATGGACCCGAGTTTCACAGTTATCTTGTCTGGGACATGTGGCTCCTTCCCAAAAGTGCCTTCCAGTTTTACAGGATTTGAGTTTGGAACACTTTTCATCTCATTTTCAACAGCAAGAAGCTTTATCAAACAACTGTTCACCTCTCTTGTGATTGCTGTGGGTTGTTTATGTACCCAAAATTAAAGACAATGATGATGTAGAAATTGAGGGCATTGTATTTGTCACCTTGTGTAAAGAATTGCTCCTCAGAAGCATCCTGTGAGGCTTTGAGAATGTCTGCACTGTGCTTTGAACAGGAAAGTGAGAGTAAATTGTTTATTGTACCTAATAGGTGTTAATTAGGATCCTGGTTAGCAACGTGCCAGCCAAAACCTTGGCAAAATGGAAGAGTTCTGATACTTCACTGAAAATCAATCTATTTATAAGCAAGTCTGTGTGTTATGAGGTCTTTTACTTCTCTTTCTTAAGGATATTTACTCTTCCTAAGTTCTTATTCATAATCCTGTAATTTTGACAGAAAAATTGGTTTCATGGTGGTTTAATTCTGCTACCAGAAAGAAGAGGTTCCTCTTTCCAGTGGGCAGCAGGAACAAATTCATCCTCAGGAGAAATAAGTGTTTCTTTGGATGCAGCCAGGGTGAGGGAGTGAATATGTAGGGAATGAACAAGCTCCTGTAGAGTTGTTCTGTGGTGGGAAGGACAGTTTTATTCATTGGATTCTCTTTATGTTTTGGAGATTTGGAAGCTCCCCTTGTAGGTAATAATCTGAGGGTTTGAGGTGGGGAAATCTTGTGAGCCCACGTGAGGTCATGGGGCAGGATCACGCAGATTTTAGCAGCAGTGGTGATGCAATAGCTACCCCAGAAGGAGCAGGCTCCAGGCTTGCTGCCTGTAGGCAAGGAGCTGGCTGGATTAACTCTGGCTTCTCCTCATTTCCAGCTGCAGCACTGAGCTAAGAAACCTAAAATAGATCCCTTTGCTGAACCACGCGTGAGCTCCGCACGCTGCGAGTCTGCGTGGCCATGGGAGGATGGAGTCCCAGGCAAGGGAAACACCATCCTGGGAAAGTGTGAAAAGCTGGGAAGGGCCAGAAACACCATCCTGGAAAAGTGTGAAAAGCTGGGAAGGGCCAGAGCCAGGCCCTGGCTCGAGCTGGAGCAGGCAGTGACACAGGAGCCTGTGGCAGTGACACTGAGCAGAGAGCTCTGAGCAGCTCTGGTTCAGCTTGTCTCCCAGCAGACTTTCTGCAAGACATTTAAGCCCTTTCTGTTCCTCATCTTTCCACCTAGAACAGAGTGATAAAACTTCCTTTGTCCCCAAGCTCCCAGGAGCCTGTTTAGATGGTGAGATCTCTGAGGGAGAGCAAACACCTGGCACAGTGAGGCCCCTTTGTCACGTAGATACACAAGTTACAATCCCTGTAATCGGAAGCGCTGCTCACCTGCCGAGCACATCTCTCCCAGCCTGGGAGTTTCCAGATCGTGACCTCTCCCAGGACTGGTTCCTAACAGCTGTGCAGGCAAGCTTTCCTATCTCCCAGCAGTTTCTGAGAGTCTAAAATTTGCACCTTTATAAAAATTCCATGTTATTTCAATTTCTAAACTTTATTTTCTCTCTGTACAAATTCCCTAGGGGTTCAGTTGAAAAAACTTTTTTTTTTTAAACAAGTGATTTTAAATTTTTATTGAAACACTACTTTTCAACAGCCATCTCACTTTTTAAAATTTTATTTTGTGCTTGGAAATATTTCAAACTGGGAGCTGATCCGAAGATGACCTTTCCCCACAGACAGTTTCAACAAATCAATATTTTTCCAGTGTGAAATATCTGTCATTGGAAAATCCTCACTGGCACTTCTTGAACGCTGTAGGGAATGCTTTGCAGGCAGGAACCTGCCATCTGAAAGCTGGTTGCTGAATGCAGAATTAGCACTAGTACAGTTCTTTTGATGGCTTCTTCTGTATCAGTATAAGCTCTGAGCTGCCACTCACATACAACAACTTCCTTTCAAGTCCTGCCATTTCTCACTTGGATATTTCCCCACAAAGCTGGCTGTTTAACCATTAAAAAGTCAGTCACTGCGACTGCTTTGCTGTTTAATGGGAAGTTTTGTTTGGGTTCCTATTGTAGCTGAGGAGGATACATGATCTCTTTTGAAAAGAGCTGTTAACATGATAAAACATCTTGGGAACGTACAGTCCCAAAGCTGATGGTTTCATCTTTGCTGGGGTATCTGAACACTATTAAATGCAGGGGACTGGGCTAACGAGGGCCTGGGCTTTGTAGTGGTGTGGCACCAGAACACAGAGCTCAGCGCTGTTACCAGATTTTTCTGTAACTGTTTCCTGAAATATGCTTTGCATTTTGGATTCTGAATCCAACACAGGGATGCTATAAAAATCCGATGTTTTCCATACCTCGAAGATGGGAGATTTCAGGAAGGTTGGTGTTGTTGAGAGAGATATTTCCTCTATTTATCACCCTATAATTATGAGTGTGTATACATGTGTATATATAGGCATAAACACATACACACACCACACCCACATGTGTGTGAATATTTGCACCCTCTGTGTCCCTAGGCTGGGCCCAGTTCTGCAGGTGCAAGTACACATACTTGAGGTGATCTCTGCCCATTACTTCTCCATGTGACCTGGTTTTATCCCCTTCCATGTTCTTGTGAGCTATGGAGGGATTCTGGTTGCCAGCCAAAATTGTACAAAAGGTGTTTAATTTTTATGACTTTGTTTCTACCACCTCTCCCTCTGTCCTTCCAGTTTTACGTCAAAGAGCAGAAATTAACCCTAATTTACGTGCAGTTTGTGATCCAGGGACCTGAAGCTGAACAAATACAGGCCTTGCATAAAGCACAGGTATTTAGCAGTGGTGCTTTTATGTGTCTAGAACAACTTCTTTAGGGATGTAGAGAATTCCATTGCATCTTCAGCCAGGATGCCTCTCTGACAGAAAGTAGAAGCAGAGGGTTTCTTTCTGGGGGCAAAATTTCTGTCTGGGTCATTCAAGAGATCTGGCTGGAGTGGTTCTCCTCACATTCTGCTCTGAAGCTTTGTGGTTATATGCAAGAGAGGGGCTGAAGACTTGAAAAGTGGAAATACTTGCTGTCTGCATCTTTCATTTCCAAAGCTTCCCTTCGTTTTACATATCAATATTCCCCAAGCACCATTTGGAAGGAGATTTTGCTGGTAGTGCTTTCACACTGTGGTTTATTGCCTAAATCTGTGTTCTTCCTGTAATGCTTATGGATGGTTAATGGATGTATTTTTTGATTTTAATGCTCTCCAGAAGATAGGAGGTTGAGAATCTGGGAGTTGTGGGGTGGAACAATGAATTTCTCAATAAGCTCTGAAATCTCTGTCTTGTCAAATGCTCCTGCCTCACTATACCTATCAATAAAAGTGTGTGATGTCCTCATGCCTAACTGGTGCTTAAGTGCTTTCAGAGCTGTGGGTAAACCACTAATTAGTCACAGCCATTTAGTCAAAATTACTAAAGACCAATATTTTCCCATATGCTTTGTTTGTTCAGAGAGAATGTCTTGAAAATTCATTGATTTAGGTTTCCCTGGAGTATTTGCTGGTGTTTGTTTGTTTGTTTGACAGTGACTTTCTGCATTGTGGTTAATACAGATGTCGAATTGTGCTGTCTGCTCCCAGTTTTTGTGAATGTTCTTTGGGTTTAAATAGTGCAAAATCCTCTTTCCAGAAAGAAATGTGGAAATGGAGCAGGATGCAGATACTGCTGCGATAACTATTTTGTTTCAGTGTGTTCTACATCATTGCTGGGACTGGGATTTATCTCGTCTGCACCCTCTCTTGTACAGATCTATTTTATAGAGACATGATCCATTTTATAGAGACATACCAACATGCCTGTACACAAAACACACATGCACCCACAGTCTCTTACATTACATTGGGAAAGAACCATAAGGCTGAAGCGTGTTGACTCAACTATTTAATGAGGTGCAATAAATCTTGACAAGACCAGCTGGCACTAGAGTCAGGTTTCTCATCTTTTTACCATTACATTGAAATGTGAACAATAGTGGAAAGAAATGTAACTCTTTCTTTCTTTTGGTACTCAGCTATGTAGCACTGTATTGAAGTCATCCACTTCCATGGAATGCAAAGCATGGTGGGTGCTGTGGAAAATGTTACCGATGCAAAGGCCCCCTTTTCCTGGTGCTTTTTCTTAAATTCTGAAAACTTGTTGATCTGGCAGGTCGCACAGCTGTGGTCAGCACTAAGATCCCTGCAGCACACACTGGCTGAGCAGAGCAGCAGCACTGGGGAATGATCCCCAGAATGTATTCCCAGTCTTTGACCCTGCCTGTCACCAAGCTGCTCCTTTGCTGCACGGCACACCATGACATCCTTTCCTCTTGCTCATTCCACCTTCTCCCCAGGGGCATTGCTGGCTGATAATTGCTACCACCAGCTGCAGTTACTTGAGTATCTTTTTTTTAAAATAGTAATTAAGCATCTTGGACATCTAAGCATGTGGCACAGTTCCAAAGCACCCAACGTGGCCTCCCATATAGGATTCCTTTTTAATGGACCAGATTTATTCTCGTGAAAAGAAATCTGTTTAAATAGCACACTTTTTGTATGGGGTAGGTTTTGTTCCTGTCAGTGGCATCCATCAATCTCTTTCATGTTTCCAGCCTCACCACTTAATGCCAATCGACCCTTAAAAAATAATTGCTCCCAAACCAACTGGATGCCTCTGGATTCACTTGAGAAAGACTGCCTGGGCTTTGAAGTGTATCCCATAATGATGGCTGGCATCTCCAGAAGTAGTAACTGCACCTCCTTGCTTTGTGATTACAGCATTTGATGTGTGCTGGGCTCTGGTGCCTGGTGGAAGGAGACACATCCTGTAAAACAAAGTTGGACCCCCCTCTGGATGGCACCGAATGTGGCGCAGACAAGGTAATCAGAATGCTCAGCAGTCACTTCTTGTTTCCCAGCACTGGGAATAATGTTTCCAAGATGTTGTATTTAGCATAAACCCATAGCTAGTTGTATTCTGGGTTGTCTTTGAGGTAGAAAGTGTGCAGAGCATTTAGTCTGACATTTGGGGACTGGAGGAAGATGGGGAAAGAAAAGAGGCTACTTAAGAACTTCATAGTTTCTAAAAGTAGCTCAAAATAATTGATCTCAAATACAGTGATATTCTGTTCTTTTTGAGGTATAATTTGCTGTACAGATCTATATATTTTGAAACTTGACTGGTTTGATAACTCTCAGCCCCCTATGTACTGGTTTTGGACTCTAATGATGTTTTTTGTATATTGTATAGTTGGGAAGGTAAGAAAGGGTAAAATTAAAAAGCTGGTTGCTGTAATCAAGGATTAGAGACCTTTTCTTTGCTTGCAAATAAAGATAAACAATGACAATAAAAGCTCTGTCCTGGGAGGTGTGACAAGGAAACAGAGAGAAAAGGTTTTTAGATCCATGTTTTTCTAACTGGAGGAGTCCTGGTGACTCTTTCATAATGTTTCTTAGCAGTGCTCACTGTGTCACGTCCTGGACAGGCCAAGTTTGCTCTTGGTCAGGAGCCAGCACAACCTGTTAGAATCAGAGGGGTTTGGGGCTTTAGCCAAGTTAGGTCCAAAATACTTCAATCATTTTGTGCATACTGGGAACAGTGCTGATGAAGGCATTGCTTTGGGGTATAATTGCTTGGCCTTGGTTTCTGTGAATCGTGGGGCTTTAAGTCTTAGCACTTAGATAATTATCTGCTTTATGGAGTAAGGGGCTCCATTCTGTGATTATTTTTTTAATGACAGAACTCCCTTCAGGAGCTTCTTGAGAGTGACACTTAAATTTCTACGTTTCACCTCCTCCCTTCCTCCTTCTCCCACCTCCATCTCCCCAAAGCCTCGAATCCCTAGAAACTTAAACGTGGACTCGTTGCAATCCCTCAGACATCCTTCAAAGCCCACCTGTGCATGGTCAGGGCTTCTTCCCAGGCTGTGCTAACCTGCTTGCCTTGCAGTGGTGCCGAGCTGGGGAGTGTGTCAGCAAAACGCCCATCCCTGAGCACGTGGACGGGGACTGGAGCGTGTGGAGCCAGTGGAGCATGTGCAGCAGGACGTGCGGCACCGGGGTGCGCTTCAGACAGCGGAAATGCGACAACCCCCCGTAAGTCCTCACACCATCCTGGCTCCTTTTGCCACACAGGCAGCCTTCTCCCACTTGGGCAACCCTTGCTGCAAGAGTACAGGGGAGGAATGGGCAGCAGAGCTGTGCAGAAGCCCTGAGAAGTTTCTCGTTCATGAGCAGCGACAACCAGGTCAGAATCCTGCAGTGACTTGAAGTGGGTTCTGTGGAAGCGAAGTGGCTTGAAGGGTCACCTTTGGAAGTTTCCCATTGCAGTGGTTCAAAGGTAGATACAGTTGAATTAGAAACATGTAGTTTGGCAGAAAAACTGATGCTGTGTTTCCCCTCCAGCACTGCAGTGAATGAGGAGGGGCTGATCTGGATCTAGAGACCAAAGTGAGCCGATGTGCCTTAGAGATCAGTTCTGCAGGGCGTGCTGGCTCTGGGCCAGGGGAGCAGTGGAGTGGCTGACAATGGTCAGAGTGTCCCAGAGCTGTGTTGGCAAAGCACCTTGAGATGTTCTGGAGGTCAGGATGTGCTGCATAAGAACAAGAAAGTTTTCATGCACACAGAGAGCCCCCAGGGCTGTTTAGCTCCCACACAGTGACTACAAACAAGCTGATGCTCTCTGCTTGGGCTTGGATTGTTTCTGATTCAGCATGAAATGTAGGTGTTGTCATTCATCCCTCAGGTCAGTTGAGGCCCATCTGGAAGTCTCTTCATTGTTTTGGAGTCCTGAACACGTTACAATGGTGGCATTTAACTGTCCATCCTGATTGTGTTTGTTATAACTTCACAGCCTTGGGAACAGCCCTCCAAGTGGGGTATCTCTGACTTTATTCAGATTTTAAGTTTTCCTCCACAAAGTACCCAAAGCTTTTCTTTTTAAATTGGGGCTGAAATTTTGGATAGCAACACAGTCACTTTGAAGACATGCCTAGATGATGGATAGGCTCACACTGGCAGCTGTTGACCTGTAATCATGTGAAAAGGATATTTTTGTACATTCCTCTCCTTATTTGAGCTGCAGTTGCATGTCTGTAATATCCAGGTTTGATTTTTACCAGCTCATTTTCCTGAAAAAAGGACTGAGCTTGTTTCTTTGCTGTCAGCTACAGTGCTGACCAAACCTAAATCCATTCATCATCGTTCCTTAAATTACAGGAAATGCTCCTTCCAACACTGCACACTGATTTTAAAATTCTCTTGCTCATATACATTCTTGGCTGGGGATACACACGTGATCTTCTTTTGCTTCAAATTCCTGGCCTCAGCCCACTTCTGCAGCTGGTTTATTCACTGTCCAAAAATATTGGCTAAGGGATTTATCTTTTATTTTATATATATTTGGTCTTGGGATTTTTTTTTACAGGAATCTCTCCTCCTGCCAGCTGACTTTTGAGCCTGTGGGACTATCAGTATTTTTAAACCAGTTGCTTCGCTGTTTGATTTGGTTTTTCCTCTCTGTAATTTCTTTGAGCATTTACATGCATTGCCTCCACATGGTTATAAGGAGTGTGTCATGAGCCAGCTTGCACGTGCAGACTTTTGAGTTGTACTGCCTTGTGTTCTTGTCTAGGCTTTGGGCTGTTATTGTACAGTGGGACAGAGAAGAAAACCACTGGCTTAAACAGAGCATCCCTTCTCCAGACCCCTCTTGTCATGTAAAAGTGTCACAGCAGCACAAATGGGCTTTGATTTCCTCAGTTCCATTAGTGGGTGGATTCTCTTGGCAAAAATACAGTGAAAGGTGACTGTGGAGTTGTCCTACCAGGAGATCTCACACAGTCACTCTTTCAGGCATGAGCCAGGGTGGGCTTGGATTGCACCATTTATTGGAAGTCCCGATCTCAGGCCGTGTTTGAGCTCATAGAGGACAAGGCTTGGGACCTGGGATTTCAGATTCTATGTTACTTGTGGTTATTTGTTTGTATTCTGTTTTATTTTCCAAAGAAAATATAGGCTATTGCTGAGAGTTTGAATTTTCCTTCTTCTCTGGGGATTCATAAATAAAAACAGATAAGTTTTGCAGGTGCTTATTGCTGATGTTGCATTAGTGGCCTTTCCTGCATGTTGAAAAACCAAATGTATGAAATGGATTTCATGGATGGAGGTTATCTGCAGCACGGGTTTGTTTCTGCATACCCTGCTTACAGCGCAGGTTACAGCTGCTTCTGTGGTATTTTAATTGCAAGGAGGACACGTGCTGAAGAGATGTTGGCTGTGTCTCCATCCTCAGAAGTGTTTGAGGCAGGGGGCAAAGCAGGGGTGGGAGGGGAAAGGCAGAACATTCCGGGTGTTTGGTGCTGACCCTGGTTTTGTTTCCCTCTGCAGCCCGGGGCCGGGCGGGAAGAACTGCCGGGGGGCCAGTGTGGAGCACACGGTGTGTGAGAACCTGCCCTGCCCCAAAGGGGTGCCCAGCTTCAGGGACCAGCAGTGCCAGGCCCACGACAGGTACACCAACAAGAAGAAAAGCCTCCTGACAGCTGTCATCGTGGATGGTGAGTTTTTGTCATCTCCCTGTGTAATTTTTTGCTGTTCTTTCGCTGCAGTTTCTCATCTGCAGGGCTCCCATTGTTGGTGAGAAGGCTACAAAAAGCCCCCCTTAGCTACAGCTGAAAGACTTAATTACAATTAATTGTTCCTGGTGCTGCCCTGCTGTTCCTTTAGCCCTCTTAATAGAACATACAGAGCTGTCAATGCTTTACTCATCTTTTTTAAATGCTGAGAGAAAAGTGCCTTAACTTGATTCCCAGTCTGAACAGTTGGGAATTTAAATATTTAAAAGTTCCAGTTAGTTTGGAACTGAAAAAAAGGTGGATTCTCTGTGACATTTTTTTAATTTATGTCACTTTGGGGCATCTCAGCATGATTGCCTATCTCACCTACATTTCTTTAATGCTTCCTTTGCTGGATCTTGCTGTTCATCTGCTATTCAAGCAGATGTTGGTGGGATTTGAAATGGTCTGGAGAACTTGTTCTTCTAAAATCACTGGCTGTAGCCTGAATTTTGTCTGAGACACAGTGACTTGATTATTCTTACCAGACTGATGAATGTTCCCTATAATAAACATCTTCTCTTTACAAACAGATACACAAAAGTGTACTGACTAATTGGTTTTCTGTGCCGTTACAGGCCAGTCTCATCAATGTAACCCTTTTAAAGTGGGGAAATGACAGGCTTAAACTGAAAGCCTCATGTTCCTTCAAAGATGAGATATCCAAATGCATTCATGTAGAGGATGCATCACTACTGCCTCAAACACTTGTTTGTGCTGTTCCCAAGGGCAGTTGTTATATTTCTTTTTCCAGATAAGCCGTGTGAGCTCTTCTGCTCCCCACTGGGCAAGGATTCTCCCATGCTGGTGGCAGACAGAGTCCTGGATGGAACTCCTTGTGGGCCTTACGAGACAGACCTCTGTGTACATGGCAAGTGCCAGGTGGAGTAACTTTCTCTTGTTCTATTTCTGGTGTTGGGTTCAGTCTGGGCCAGCACCGTGTGGGTGGCTGTCCCTGAGGGGAGGGGACAGCCCTGTTTTATAAGGCCCACTGCAAGTGCTCCACGAGCCTGTGTCTTGGTCTGAGAATTGTGCTGAATGCCCAAGGTATGATCTTATTCCTGAGCTGCTGGGAATGCTCAGATCACATTTGCCTGTGTGCATGGCTTGGGTGGGAAGGGACTTCTGTGAGGGGAGCAGATGGGAGGGGAAGTCTGGCCTGCTTACCTGCTCCTTTTTGGCTGTTAGAGGAATCACTGATAAAAGCACTGAAGCTGCAAACCAGGTTACAAATTGTCACTAGCCTGTTACAAGCATTATCTTGCCAAAATCATGATGCTTTTTAGGTCCACCTGGTTCCTGCCTAGAAACACTGAGGAAGCCTTTCAGCACCAATTGCTCCTTGTCTCCTGCAGCTGCATGAGCCAGAGTCTTCAGATTTCATTCCCTTTTCCTTAGAGTGATGGCCTATAACCATTGCAATGATTATTTCTCTCTAACGAAATTACACACAGACCCAAAATGAGGTGTGGGAGTTCTGTGTAATAAAACTCTTCATGGTTTGCTGGGCAGTGAGACAGTTTGTAATACACTGAATGCTTGGGGAGGGCAGCTCTTAGAGCTGGTGCTTCAGGTTCCTCAAAAATTTAATGGAGTTGTGCAGACCCATACAGACTGGAGATTTAAGGTTTGGACAAGGGAAGGGAGATGAGAAAATGTTTATTTAAAGATCATAAATGTCAGGAAGTTGTTTGGAGTGGGTGGTGATGTACTGTGGTTGGGTTCAGGTCGTTTGTCACAGACACTTGGACAGGGCAGACCCTTCATGAGTTTCCTCTCTCCTGATCATGTAGCACGTGTTCAAAGTGTGCTGCACACACCACACTGATGGGAAAGACACTTGGCTCCAGCAGCCTTGCCAGTGCTGGATTCTTCCTGGCAGTTCTTCCCTTTAAGTTTCTCCTTGTCCAGATTTGTATCCTGTGGTAGGAGTTGCTCTTCCTGGTATTCACCAGCCCACTGCATCCACCAGAACAGCTTTTTAGCATCACCCTTTATTTCCACTAACTTCACTGGTTTGCCCTGAGCACACCAAATCTGGCATTATTTCTGATTTCTGTGAGTGGTTAAGAACTGCCAATTTTTATTGCTTTGTGCCTTCCAGGCAGGGAGATAAATGAACACAATACTCACCTGGGTGTGAGAGAGGCTTTGGGGGCCTAAAGCAGCTTTACTAATAGCAATGCAAAGAGAGAAGTGAAAAATCTTTGTCTGGGTTGAATTTTGCACTGCTGCAGCAGACACTTCCCACTCTTTCTTGACAAATGATGCTGAAGAGGCATTTTTAATTCAGTCTTTCTAATTTATTCCAATGAACAATATGAGTAGCAAGAGTCTGGGGAGCCAGTACAAGTTTGATTCTTTATAAATACAAAGTGCTTTGCATAGAGCCAGGTTCATGGTGCATCCCAAGTTACTTAATTTTTCCCTGGTTTTGGCTGTATCTGAAAAAAGCTTAAAAAAAAACCCATTAATAACCTTTTATAGTCAGGCCAGCTGTGCACCTCCAGCTGTGTGCCATTGACCATTACTCTGGGCTGGCCAGTTTTACTGCTCCAAACCTCCAGATCAGCCAGAAATGGTAAATCAGACATCATGGCAATGCACGTTTTTTTCATCCAGGGAGGATCAGTAGCCAGCTCCCTCCAAATTAATTCCTTTATGAGCACACAGCACTGGAGGTACATCACGAAAAGCAAATTGCACTCTGAGTCGGGGGCAACTGCCTTTAACTGTGCAGAGAGGTGATGACAGCTGCAGAACATTCAGTCCATTTGCATCTGGCTGAGAAAAAATGTGAAATGATCAGTTCAAGCCGAGCAGATTTCAAAGCCCTGTGAAGTCATTTATAATACTCCTCTGCCTTATATGCAGTGCAGTGCTGAGAATTGCCATATGTGCCTGTGTACCCCATTTGCCACAGATACTTGTCTAACGAGCTGCCTATTAAACTAATTTAATTGCCATATTCATTTAATTACTCCTCTCCTTGTTTCTTTACCCAGCATAGACAAAGCCTGGCAATAAGCATTGCAGGGGGCCTGGAGAAGAGAATAAGTGCTGAAATCAGAGGGTGGTATTACTGTTATTTATTTTCTTATGTAATCCTTCTAGTTAGAGGCTCTCAAAGGCAGGAATGACACACTGTCAGTGCAACAGACAAATTAGCAGTAACCATTGCCTGTGAACATCTAGCCCAGGAGATGTAATAGATCTTTTCCCTTCATTAGATGCTCCTAAATGCAGCTCGTGAAACATTCTTGGATGATGAATGAATGTTGATGAACATGGCAGAGAAAAAACTGTTTCAAGGAGAGGAGGGTTTTGAGAAGGAAAGCAGGAACAGATTCTCTGAAGCCTCAAAATGCCCCAACTACATTTGGGCACTAAGGGAGGAGTTTTCCTTCACTTGTGCTCTGTGAAGTTATTACAGTTTCACTTTAAAGCTGAACTCCAATCTGAAAGGTGTCAATGAAGCCTTTGGTGTCAGCCTCCCTATCCCTGAAACAAAAATCATCAAAAGCAGCAGCATCCCTGTATTTATCCCTTACACCTGAAGGCAGCTGGAGTGAGTAAACTTGGTTATTATTTTGATCATGCATAGAAGCACCAGAGAGCTAAGTCAGCCCTAAATTTAGCATGGGGGTTCCTAAATCACCTAGACTGTTTGTAGCCTTACTCCTTGTGTTTGAGGTGAATCATAAGGTCTTAATTCAATTTTGTCCTTATTTATTGGAGTTGTTTTTGAGGCTGAACATTACAAATGCACCATTTCTTACCATTCTCTGAGCAAACTGGATCCCCTGTTCAAAGTGTATGTAGGTCTTTGACCTTTTCTTCTCAAAATGCACATGGTCTTCTAGCAAGGAGAATTTATTTGCTCCAGAGATTTTTCAGAGACAGAAAGGAGAACAAGAGCAGCCTGATGTGTCTGAGAAGGAGGAGGGTGAGTGCTCACTGAGGCTTTGCAGCAGTTTGCTTTCCCTGTCATGGACACTGCAGCCATGGTGGAGATGGGGCAGGGCACTGCAACCTGCACCTCACATTGGGTTCATCTTCTCCTCTTTCTCTTCAAGGGACAAATGGCTTTCAAGGAGAGGATTCCCTGATGGTTTTGTTTTTCCCTGAGCCTGTGGGGTGTGTGTTTGATGGGAGAACACTCGTGAGAGCAGGGCACTTTCTAACCCCTTGCAGTGCTTTGCTCTGTGCTGCTGAGGTTAATTCAAAACTGCTGGCAGAAGTGGAGCTAAAAAAAGTGTCAGATGTCACAGAGGAGAGGGGTGAGGAGAAGACAAGCTGCTCAGCTGACTGTTATGATGCACATGACCTTGTGCTGGCTTTTCTCAAAGGAGGATTAGCCTGAGACTCATGACAGCATGAGAACTTTCCAGTGGGGACTACAGATTGTGCTTCAGGGTGTAATTTAAGGTCTCTGTGAAAAGAGAGACCTCCTGTATAGCAGAACTGGGCTAGAGATCAAGGGCAGTCTTTGCTGTGATTTAGCAATTTAAGAGGTGAAGATGTTTTGGCTCTATCTGCAGTTTTCTCATGAATGTTTTGTCATATCACACCTACTTTCAACTGGCTGGTGAATCCACAGTACTTTCAATGATAATAAACCACGTATTAGGCAGTCCTGGCACAACAAAAATGTTACAGAACTGCTTTCTTCCTAAAGCGATTGTCACACTCTGTAAAAGGGGAGCACAGATTGGAAAATGGACAGGTTTTGAGAAACAGCTTCTGCAGACTGAACAGGCAGTGTCAGGAGAGTGCCACAGGTGGCAGAGGAGAAATTGAAGTTGTCTACTGGACCTGCTGCTGGCAAACAGGTTTTACATACTCAGTACCCACTTTTTGCATTTGATTGATGCCTGCAGTTCTGGCTTTGTCTCCTCACTTGAGTATTTTCCATGTATTATTCATATTCCTGCATTACAAACTGTGGTACAAGATGTTCCAGACTGGGTAGCTTGTCTCCATACAACAACTTGGCTTAGCACTGTACTTTGATAAATTATTTAGTGCATGTGCACAAAATCCAGAAGGATTGTCTGAACTACAGAAACCTGTTGTATAATTGCCTTTTTTTTCCCATGTCTGGATCTGTAGCAATGTAACCTGAGGCTGTAAAGAATATCAGGGATTTTGGTGAGTAAGGCATAGTGACAAAACTGACTCTTTTTTGATATCCTACTAGTTTTTGGTGTACTTTACAATGGGATATTAAAAACAACCAAAACATGCTGTTTCCCCCAATTTTTCTTCTGTGTTATCCCATGGAAAGCATATAATAGAAGAAAAGGAGTTCCTGGGATGGGAAAGAACTTGTCTCATGAACACAGAGGTTTTGACACATAATCTTCAATCTCTATATGTGAAAAATCAAGAACTTTTGTGTCTAACACCCCCGTGAGCTGCTGAGGGATCTAAGCACAAAATCAATGGGCAGGTGACACTGCAGATCTAGTGCAGGTGAGATGATGCTAATTTAAAATAGGAGGTGTCTAACTCCTGATCCAGCAGAGCTGCTCTGATTCAGACAAAATCTGAAGGCTTTGGAAAGAATAGGAGGATATTTACTGAACTACCTCCTACATGGACTCCAGTCCATCACACAGAATTTGTCGTGGAACAGAAATAGGAGTAACTCAGAGATGAAGTGCTTGATTAGGGAGCCAGACTCACCTCACCCAGCCCTGACAGCCACCCACCATCCTCCACAGGGGCAGACGTGTTTGAAACAAAGAAATAAGAATTCTCTTCCCCTCAGATCTGAATGTCACTTGCTCACATCTGTACATTCCTGTTTCATGTGGTCCACTCCTGGAGGTATCAATGGACATTGGATATCATGGACAAAAGGAATTGGCAGTGTAGATGAATCTGTCATAACCAGCCTGCTCTGTACATGATTAATTTGTAAAATGGCACATGTTGCATCAATATTTATATTTGATCCATTGAGAGAGCCAGTTAGTTCAGCATATGGGAAGCATTACAGTTTTGTGAGCCTACAATGTCATTTCTTGCACAGGGTGGGTGTCTATAACAAAAATAATTGTGTTTATGTAGCAAAACATACTCTCATAAGCTGTATCAATTGAGCTCTTTCACAGCCATTGAAAATACAAATGAAAATATCATTAAAAAATAGCCAAGCAATACAGAGAATAATTCACACTGAAGAATCCAAGTGATATGTATTCAAAAGAGAAGAGGAGTTTTCCTATGCTGGAGCCAGCAATGACTGAAGCTGGAAATACCACCCAACAAGCAGTGCTTTCAGATGTTTAATTATAAAAATGAGAAGGGGAGGGAGAAAAGGAAGGGTGGATGGAGATATCAGCTTAAAGAGAATTAATTTCAGGCCTTTGGCTCAGCAAACGAGCAGTTACCTGCCAATTTGAAGGTCAGTGACTGGTTCCAAAGTGTGGTGTCAGAGTAGGAGACTGCCTGGGTCAAAGAGCATTAAGAAACCCGTGGACATATTTCTGACTGTCCATACTGAAGACTTGAAGCCCTAAAAGACTTCTTTGCATGTTTCTTGCCAGCATTCCCATGTTTTAAAGCTGCTTCCCTTCTCACCAGTTCATTCCAGACTGATGGAACAGAAAGTATCCAGCAATTGCTGGATGGGCCAGCCCATGGATTCTGCTCATCTGCAAGATAACTCTTGGGTCAGAAAACACATGGGATGTCATTGTTATTTACAAAGTCTTTTTTTCTTCAGAATGCAAAGCTTCCCCTTTCTGCTTCTTAATTTAATAAATCCCCTTACCTTGATTGGTTGGACTGGACAGGAAGCAACACAAAGCAAGTGAGAGATGGCAAAGATCAAGCAACTCCCTTGAACTATTTAGGTTTTAAGGGATTTTTTCTGTACTATGAAAACTTGACTTTTGAGCAGTGAAACCCTTTGCATATGGTTAATTAGGCCCTCACATTTTGGAAAGCCTTCTGCAGGCTGAGGACAGCTCTGTAGGTAAAGGATGGACAGTATGACACACAGGACACATTGTCAGTGGGAAGCTGTTGATGTACAGACTCCATAGTTTTTCCACCCAGTGCTGGAAACTCAGGGGCTTTCCCACCTTGGAGAAACCTGGATGTATCTCTCCATTAACAGTCCAAGGACTTCTGGCAGGTACTTGGCTCCCAGAAAGGTGATGCCCACTGTGTTCTGCCTTTCCAGCCCTGTCTCTCTCCCTTTGATCCATTGATGCACTCAACAGTGGCTGTACTTTCCATGGGAGGTGTTCTCGAAGGATCAGAGTGACCAAGGTGGTCACTGTAATGTGTTTCTAAATGACTTTGCAGCTTTTGGAATCCACTCTCAAGTCTTACCCAAAGCTGTTTCATAATGTACTGTTATTAAATGTACTTTCAGTTTGGAAATGATTGGAAGGCTTGGGGAGAGGGAAACGGGCTCTAATGTTTATGTAGACAACACTAAAGTGCTTCCAAGGTATTTTTCCCCCATAAAGTAGCAAGAATGCACCAATTTTCATCTTGAAGCCAAGATGAGAAAAAGTGTTATATTCTCTTAAGGATATTCCTTTGTAAGAAGCCATTTCCTGGCCCAAATGTGATATGGGCTTTAAGTCTCAAGGCCTGGATTGAGGGGAAAGTCTGCCCTGTGGGTGGGAGCAATGGTGCCATCGAAGGGGAGGATGCCAGGGCCATTCCCAGTTCCTTCACTCACAGGGAATTAGGGTGAAGATGAAAGGTAAAAAACAGCAAAGATTTTGGGAGTTACATTTGTGGATTCAGTGGGTTCTTTCCCTGCCTTCAGAGAGGATCTCTCAAATCAAAGTGTTAGCGACCAAGTAAAGGTGTGAGGAAATGGTTGGCTTGAACTCCAGTCTCAGATGAGGGGAGACTCAGTCTTCCCAAGCTTTGCTGGCTTGCACTGGTTTCCATTATCTGGGAAACTCCAATGTAAATACAAAGCATGTGATTGCCAACTCCCCATTCTTTCCCTGCCTCCGTTAGAGTCCTACAGACTCCTCATGGAGCTCTGGGAATAAGTGTGGTTCAACACTCATTATGTTCCCTTTATTCTTCTGTGTGCTCACATAGTGCTAATAACAATGCAGCACAATAAAAGATAGCACCAGAGCCTTAAATTAAACACAGCCTTTCCAGTATCTCAGCAGGGTGGCAGACAGGCATTTATTTCCAGCTGCCTTTCAGCAACCCCATTAATAAATCATCCTGATTTTCCTGGAAGGAGAGCTGCTGGGACATCCTCCTGTTCTGGGGGCAGAATCACGTTCAGTATCCCAAAATTATTTGTTGGACATGGGCGTGAAGTTTAGACTTGAGAATTGCAACTGCCAGAAACCCTACGATCTTCTTCCTACCTCTTTTAACTCCCATTTATAAATTTATCCAGGTTTTTTCCTGCTGTTCCTGTGCACCATGTAGGTGCTGTGCCAGTTAATGAGCAGCATTTCCCTGGTATGTGTTTGGGATGATCATCCTCCCTCAGCATGTCTGTCCCTAATGATTTACCCAGACAAGCTCTGCATCAGCACACGGCGGAACGCTGGCAGTCTTTGATCCCTGAAATACATCTGGACTCAGGCAGTGGCCAGGGTCTTCTGAAACAAGGGAAATGTTGGAGATCTGATCCAAATTGCATTGCTTACACGCAGACAGGCTCAGATAAACAGCCCAAGTTCTCTTAATGTTTCCCTGCTTACCCTATTTTTCAAAATGTTTGTTGTTTTGATTGTTCCCTAAGATATCTCTCCAACTTTCCTCTGGCTTCATTATAGGAAGGCAGAGAAGGGAGAGACTCCACAGCCTTGTTCAAATAAGTCTTATTAGTGACAGTCCTGCTGCTTAGTTGCCAAGAAACTGTTTATCTATGCAGAATAAATCTTAAACTCATTTTTAATAGTGCAATCTCTGCTAATAACTTGCATAATGACAATGCTTATTTCAGTAGAAATTTATGTTTTGAGAGTGAATTGCTGATTATTTTGAGGGTCTTACATAGAGTACTGTTTGCTGATCATTTTAAGGGTCTTACGTGGACAGAATACAGTTTATATAAATTAACGACAATAAGTCTTGTCAACCTCAACATCTACAAATGTGGAATGTTCACCAACATAACCTATGAATGCTTTGTGAATAAGGAAGATTATGGTGATAATCCCAATAGATACAGGGAGAATATTGTGACTCTTCCAATTTATGGAAGCAGAACTGCAGGTTTTTATTGGAAAAAAATCAGGTATGTGTTCAAAATGATGAAAACACCATTTAAAATTAAGCTTTAGGTGAAACTGTTAGATTTTATCATTTATTTTTCAATTGAATGTCGGTTCTTAATACAGTGCAAGCATGTGGAAAATTTCATAATTACACAGGCAATCTTGTGGTAGAAGTTGGCCAAATATGAACCTGACCTGCTTCCATTGAACTACTCTTGCATTTCAGGTATCTTGAGCCATCTGATGAATGAGATCTTTTTTCAGGTATTTCAAAAGTGTAATTAAGAATTCAGTGTTTTCTCCCCATTCAGGTTTTCAGTCAGATGTCAGTCTTGGTCTTGCCCTCACTGTTTAGAGATGCTCTAACCTTGCAGACAAAGTAACGGGGACCTCTGGTTGTTGTCATTAGAAAATCGGCTGCGATGGGATCATCGGCTCGGCGGCCAAGGAGGATCGCTGTGGGATCTGCAGTGGTGATGGCAAAACCTGCAAAGTGGTGAAAGGAGACTTCAACCACACCAAGGGCATGGGTGAGTAACACTCGGTGGGGTGCTCTTACCTGCTGGAGGAGACTTAGGGTGGTGGTAATAGCTCTTCTTCTTGGATAGCATTGGAGTCACCGAGAGAAGACAGCTCTAAGAAACACAAAACAAAGCCCAACTCACTTTGAGTGTGATACCCAATTTGCTTCTTACTCAGTTGCCGAGATACCAGCCACTGCCTCTGCCTGAAATTCAGAATGAGGTTGTGTTTCTCATTTTGAGTGCTACTGGTGCTGATGATTTTAAATAGGAGACAAATTCACAGAATCTTTCCCAGTGGGAGGGAAGTCGGATTTCAGCACCATCTTTGAGATCTCAGAATGATGCATGTTGTAGATGATTCATGTTATAATCAGGATATCTCAGCTAAAGGAAAGAGCACTCCCCTCTGAATATTTTTTGTGATTCCCTGCCAGCAAAAGTATCCAGTATAGGATATAGGAGTTTGGAGCTCAGACTTTTCCCTCTGTTGTTAAACATTAATGTATGTACAGCTTGGTGTTTGAATTAGTCTTTGTTCCAGGGTTTCTGTACTACACTTCTGAGAAACCTGTTATCACACATCCTAATCAGTCAAAGAGAGGGAAAGCCACATCCAGAGCTTGGAAGCTGCTCCAGGGGGAAACAATTGTCCAGAAAAAAATTATTTCCCATTCAGTGAATATAGAATTGCCATTTCTGTATGGAGAAATACATTCAACATGTGCTGCTCCAGGACTGAGTTCCACAAAGCACATGCAAATCCCCTTTAAGCACCCACTTCAGTTGACTTTAGTGGCTAAAGCAGCACCAGTGCTTAGCAGCTCACTTTAGTCAAGGTCTCAGCTCTGAAGTCTGAGGCTCTGATTTTGTTCACTGACCTCTTCCTCTGCACCCTCCTCCTCCTCCTCACCTGTGGGGCCAGCTGGGATCTGTCACCCCCTGTGAGATGCAGGCAGTGTTTCCCACCTGTACCACATCTCCAGAGCACATTTGTGTGCTTGGCCACCCTGCTGAATGGTCTCCTGCATTAGTGCCTTTGACTCTTTTGTCCCAATTATTTTCCACCCACTTACATCACATTATTTGCATTTTATTAAAGTGGTGGGAAAAGTTCCTCATTTCCATTGAAAAAAACCCAGCTACTCTCCATTTCCATAGCAGGTTATGCAGCTTTCATGGACTTCATACATGCTCCTGAAGAGCAGCTTTTATCTTTTCCAATGAGTCTACAAAACATCTTGTGCAGATAAATAAGAAATTTCTGGGTCCCTGCCAGGAGGTTGCACCCGTTTCCAGCTACACAGACTGCTTGAGGTGGTGACTTTACAAGAGTGTAGGAGCAGAACAGTTTCAGCCCTAACTGGCTGCCAGGACTCTGCAGGAGGTTTTCACCCCCAGTGCCCTGGAACCTAATCAGAAAGAATTCCTGATGATTTGTGGACAGTGTTCAAGCATTTGGATTCTCTGCTGATCATCTCAGCAGCACAAACCTGTCAAACTGTTGTTTTGTCAGTGCAATGTTTCCACCTTTACCCATCTCACATAATCTAGAAGATAATTGTTTTTACCAGTATAACCTCATAAACATTTATCAGATGTTTTGTTTTATTTTTAATTTGTAAAGTTAATTAAATTTTATTTTTGCTCCCATCCATTTCTGCTCACATGCTGCTGTTTGCAGAATCAGGTCCTCAGCTGAACCCTCTGAATCTCATGCAGTAGGCAAAGCTCCAGATCTGGGGTATCACAAGTGAATGTGAGGTTACTCAAGGGGAAAAAATGGCTTTTTTTTTTTAATTGACAGTTAAGCAAAAATTTGATGGAAGCTGGGGCAAAGAAAAATCCACAACATGCTGGTGATAACAAGTTCAAGGTTTGGGTGTGTAAATGATTGCACAGTTCAGTGGCAAATCCCCATGACCTGGCTGTGTTCCAAGTCAAGGCCAAGACCCCGAGTCCAGTGTGCTGATTTATTATTTCAGAAGAGAATAGACTTCAAACATCAAGACATTGATTGCTTTGGAGTGGTATCTGTTTGGGGATTTGCAGCTGCAGCCTTGGGCCTTGGCTCTGCCCCTGGGACTCCTCTGGCTGCAGGTTTGGTCCCTCTGTGTGCTGTGATTGCAGATGATGTTGTGGAGCCCTGTGAACTGAACTAAACCCCTGCCAACTCCTTTCTGTTTCTTAGTAACCAATAGTCATTGTAAGAAGGTTTCCACATGTGTGATGGCAAAGGCAAAGGCTGTTCCCAAGTGTTTCTCGTGTAAGATACTTGAACGCTGTTTGCAGTGTCAGTGGGTGTCGGTGAAATCCTTTGGTGTTGGTTCTTTATCTTCCTTTTGTTGGATTAGATGGGGAAATTTGGTATCAGAAGCCATGGATAAACTTCAAGTCCTTTTACTGTTTCACTTGCCTGGTCAGAGATAAAAAGTACAGATCCTTTCCTTTTAGAGAACCTATCTGTGTGAAAGGGAGCCAAATTTTCATGTACCAAGCAAAAAGAACTAGGTCTATTTCTTTTTTTTCCCCAACTTCAATGTCACAGAGGTTCTGCCACCCTGGTGAGGAGGATGGTAGAACATTCAAAGTGCCTCATAGGAGGTCCAGCAGCTCAGCTCTTACCACCTGTGATCCAGGGTGATCCAACTGGAAATGGACTCCCATTTTCCTGCTGGAGAGGAGGTCAAAAGCCTTTATTTATGATGCTGAGCATCACATACACCTGTGTGCAGCTGGCTGTCTCCAGCAGGCCAGCTGAATGCACTGTTTACACTGAGGTTTCCTCTCCACTGGCAGCATGCCCTGTACCTATTTCTATGAAATAATTTTTCAGAACCAAACACGGAGTTGTTCTGAAGTCCACCTCTGTCACCCTGCCAATGTACAGGGGACCTTGAAATGAAGGGCAGCTCTTTGAGTCCTGTCTGTTGGGGAGCTGATTTATCACTGACAGCTTCTCCAAGGTTGTGCCTTTAATGCTCAGAGACCTGTCTGTGTCTGTCTCTTCTTGATTTTTCTCAGCCACATCAAGATTTTCATTTAGCTATGATTCAAAAGAATGATCACAGACATTTGGGGTTTTTTTAATGGCAGAATCTAATAAGCAGAGATATGCTAGTTGTTGTAACTATCATCTTGGGAAAAGAAAGGTATATCTTTGCTAGGAATTTTTCTTTTTAAGATGGTGCAGAAGTGGGGTTTTTATTGCATATGCTGTTTGTCCAGCACTTATTTAAAAAAACAATTGAACAGTAGTGCTCTAATGCTGGCTGAGAGCATCTTTAGCCAACACAAAAAAATCTTTTTTTTATCAATAGAGTGCACATGCAAATCATGAGAAGATAGAGCTCTACCTAATCTTTAACTCAGAGATCCCTTATAAGAGTTTAATCAGAACATGCAAGTTAGAAATCCCAGTAGCCAACTTCACAGCAATGGTAGGAGGCTTTGAAATCTATCCATGGCGCTCTAGAGAAATGATTTTCTTCCAAATGAACTATCCCATGGCTGGAAGTGGACAGTTTGCTGTGGAGGACTTACTCTCAGGCTAAAAGCAAAGGAGAATCATCACAGCTATTCAGAAAATAGACACATAGTCTGCACTCCACTGCAGCAAGTAGCACTCAGCAAAAGCTGCAAGGTGGGAAGGAGGTGAAGTCTGAGATGCCCAGCTGATGTTTACTCCTAAAATATCATGGAAGCTGTGCTGGCCATGGCTGGCAGGTAGGCAGGACAGCCTGATCTCCTTGGCTTCTACCCTGAGATGTTTGTTCAAAGCACTTTTGGGAAGTGCTTTTGATAGTGGGTTGAGCACTGTTGACTTTCTCACACCTGATTTCGGTGTGTACAGGGGTAAGACATGAAGGTGCAGTGCCCAGAGATTGGTACTTTCAGCCATGGGATAATTTTTCCTTCACCTCGGAGTCTGTCTCTCACTGCAGTGTGAACCAGAACAGTTTTGCAGTGGATCAGTGACATTCTGAAGTTCACACTAAACCTTCTGTTCTTTCTGGGAGTAATAACAATGGCTAACAATGGATTTTTCTGTGTGGGCTGCTTTCCTCTTGCAAATCTCTCCAGCATTTAAATGAAGATACAGTAGCCACTGTTCACATATTAATCTCCTTGATGACAAAGCCACCTCTTTGTTCTGGTGTCTCTCCTAATACGAGTTACACCATAAAATTTGTATCTAGGATTTGCTTCAATCACAGTCTTACATTCCTGAGACACTGATGTAATGCAGATTATCCAGAAAGATTGGTGTGTGCCAAAGTAACTGTTCCCAAGGTGGACTATACTGCATACAGCACTATAAATTATCAAATAATGAAGTTCTCCTGTTGTATTTTCAAAGCTTCATCTTAACAGGCTGATTTATGGGTGAAATTACTAAAAATACTGCCTGATAGTTGCCAAATCTCATCAGTCTTTAACCAGTTCCTCATTTAAAGCAGAACTTTAAGCCCAACCTTGCAAACCCCTGCCTTGCGGACAATTATCCTAAGACCTAACAGAGCTTTGAGAGTCCTTGACTTGGGGCCAACTCTGAGACTTTTTTTGGTCGTTCTAGCTGACACTTGATAATCTTTCTGGCAATCTGCAGTTACAGTTTGCTTAATAAAATGTGCCTGGAAAACTCTGGAGGTGTTTCCTGGCGCAGTTATCTCAAAGATCAGGAATCTGTGACCAGAAGCCTCACTCCAGCTGTGAGGACCAGAGTGGAGTGGTGGAGGCCATCCAAGTTTGTACCTGTGGCAAATCTGCTGGGGTGATATCTGGTGTGTTTGCAACAGAATTCGACCACTAACTCACACAGCATTGCTGGGGATGATGAATGAGAGTGTCCAGATGCTCCTGGTGGGACATGCCCAAGGGTTCTGCTTCACCTCCGAGAGGACAGGTCAGATCCAAACACCTGCAAAGCGTTTGGAGAGTGAAGGTCAGCAGTCAGGTTTGTGGCACAGTGAGTTAACAAACTGTGTTTCTTCTTATTCAGGAGCTGTGAATGCAACCCCCCAATGCCATCAATCAGGATTAGAAATTACACAAGGAGAAAAATCTGATTTGAGACCAAACCAAACAGTCTCTAGAACTAATACTCTATTAATAGCTCACACTTCACTATTTGCTATTGTAAAAAGTAACATAAAAATCACTTTTCTGCATGGTGTTTCTCTCATGGCACAGTGATGAAATGAGTGTATTTATGGCTGGAGCTGAGCCTCCAGCACAGCTCCAGGGTTTGCTCACCCTAAAGCGGTGTGACACACTCCTGACTGCTGCTGGGTCAGGGGACAGATCCAGAGTTCACTGAACTTAGTGACTGCCTTCCACTAAATTTAGAGTAACTTTGTCTCCAACCCCTGCAGGATTTAGCTCTGAGCATTTGTATTTGCTTTAAAAACGAAATAAGTAAATAGTCCCCTAGGAGGTACATTAAATTACCTGAAACTTGGGCATGTTCCAAACTGGCTTCCTAACAGGGGTGTTCAGGGGTGTCTCAGGAACTGTTTCCCTGTGGCAGACTGTCACTGGTCACACTTTTGCTGTGTGTTCATGTCTTGAGTAGTTGTTAGTTGGGTTTACGTGCAGCTGCATGGGGTGCAGTGAGGATGTTTGATATCTGAAACGCTCTGTATTGACTGTGGTTTGGTATCTCAGCTGATGAAAAACCAACTCCTGCCAATGTCTAGGATAAAGCCCAATGTCTGTTTGCTCTGATTTCATAGCAGTTTTCAGTATTGCCTTTAAAAAATTGACCCTGGAAGTAACAATTTTTCCTGGTGAAACCCAGACTGGAACAGCAGCTGGGAGAGCCTCTGCTCTGGCTTCTGTGCACAGACAAGGTTTGAGCTCTGCTGCCCCTCCCTCTGGTTTTCCTGCAAGGGATGAATGACCATTTCTGAGATATCCTGAGTAAAGGAGAAGTTAGGAGGAACAAGTGCAAAGAGAACTGAGCTGAAGGGTCAGATGAAAGTCATTCAGATACAACAATTGGGGAAAGAGGGAGCCTGTCAGGCCCAACTCAGCTGCCCACCCTCTGCACCTAATGAAGCCCAAACTTAAGCCTTACTCATGAAAGGAATATTTAGGAAATTAATCCACTGTCTGAGACCCCAAATCTGTCTCACTCTGTGTCACAGTGGCAAGAGAATCACTTAGTCCTGAGGTGCAAGAGGCTGTCACCATCCTCCTTTGGGTCCACCCTGTATCAGCACAGCAAAAGCAGGGCTGTTCAGCTGCTCTTTTATCCCTAAAATAGCTCCCTGAACATTGCTGAGTGCTGGAGGAATCACTGCTCCCTGTGCCAGCACTTCTCCAACCCATTGCTCTAGACAGCCCTCAATTCCCATAAAGGCATCACTGACACAGAACAGCTTCACAGAGCCCTTTAAAGCAAGAAAAGTGGATGAGAGAACACAGAGGATAAGCTGCTTAACATCTAAAAGAAAGAGGACAGCAATAACCCCAAAAAGGTGCCGAGTAATACACTGCAAATTAAACTGGGTGGCCAATTAGAAGGAATCAAGTCAGGGTTGTGATGAGATTAGTGTCATTTACCGGGCCTGATTCAAAGTCCAATGAAGCCAGCGGGAAAACTCTGCTTGGCCCTTTGAAATGGGCCCTAATGTTCCTCTGCTTTATTATTTAAAGGCACCACTTCCACCCCATGAAGCAAGTCTGTAACTCCACATGTCTCCTTAGTGGTGGTGAATAGGCTACTTTTCCTTGTAGCTCCTGCTTATTCTTGCTGTATTCTGTGAGTCAAAATTGGTCTTAGAAGAATTGCTTACAGGTGACCAGTGGTCAGTCCTTGGGAAACTTCCAGCTCTGTTGTTGCATTAAACCTGAGCTGTTAAATTCTGTTCAGCAGTCCAGTGCAAGGAGATCATTATCTCCTCCAGAATTTTTGTACAAAGCTGAAATCAAAGTGAAAACAAGTTTTTTTCCCTCATTTGTCCCACTAATTGAATGTTCAGTTTTAGCATCATCAAAAAGTTCTGTGGAAGTGAGTCCTTTCTGACACCACAGCCTCAACAGGGAGGACAAAGCAGGAGCATCTATTGGAAACATCATTTCACATGTTCTGTGCAGTGTTGCTCCTGACAGTGACACTTTGCCGTGTCCTCGTGCATCCCTGTCAGTACTGCAGGAAAACCAGGGTGATTCGAAGGGTGTAGATCTAATTAGAGCTAATTAACAAGGCTGAAGTCACAGCTGAGCAGCACACAGGCATTTCTGCTGAAATGTTGGTCACGACCATGCCTGCCACAGCAGTGGAACCTGGCTGCCAGCACAGGGATCTCACTTGGAGTGTTTCTCACTCAGTCCCCAGCCTGGAGTTGAGTTTTTCACAGGGAGATGTGGGATGGCTGATCCTGGCTGGCCCTGCCCTGCTCTCATTCCCCCCTCTTTTGTTGCTGTAGGTTACATCGAAGCCGCTGTGATCCCTGCGGGTGCCCGGCGGATCAGAGTGGTCGAGGATAAACCTGCTCACAGCTTTCTGGGTAAAAAGACTAAAGAAAAAAAATGTTTTTATTAAAATTCACCTCTGCTTTCTTTTTTAAATTAGCCTTCTCTAAACGACCTGTAAGGTTTGCTGCTGCCGGGGAGGGGCTGGTGATTTGAGTCTTGCTGCAATCTCTGCTTTTGGGGCTTGGTTTCATGATGTTTGCTTGATGTGATAGTATGTGACACTTACAGGCCCTGTGCAACCTGGAAGGACCAGAGAGTACTTTTATATATAGACAGAAGAGTTCCTGAGCAGAACTTGGCAGTGGGTTGCACAGAGCTGCCAGGAGCACACAGCACTTCAGCAGGGAGTGGGGAAGAGAACAGTGTGTTTAGAGAAGGGAATGGCAGAGGCACTGATAGGAAGGCGCCCAGCTCAGTCTGAAGCAGAGGCAGGACAGCGCAGCTGATACCCCTCAGTAACCTGCTGCCATTTCCTGCAGCAGCACAATTTTCACTGGGTTCTGTACCCAAAACCTGATCCTGCACTCTGAGTTGGGCTTAGCTGCAGCCTTTAGTCCAATTGCCTCTGTTTTATCAGGCAAAAAAATTTGTTTAATCCTCTTGTCATTTCTATTTCTGCATTCCTTTAGAGGGGAACAGGCATCCTCTCCTCCTTTTCCTGTTGGAAAAAAAGGTTTAGACGTGGATGATGGGTAAGATTTGCGTGTTTGAGGTGGTTGTAGGGCAGAGTCTGTCAATGAATTTGTTGTTCAGTTACTCATTGCATAAATTAAAGGTCAGAATGGCATTTGTAAAGTGCAGCCAGTCAGTTACACTGAGGATCTGTCAGCCTGGTCTTCTGCCTCTTCAGTGTTTGGGGTGTTTCTTTCTGTGTCATTACTGTGCAATAGATAAAGGGTTTTACCTCCCATCTACTTGTAGGGAGTCCAAGTCACAGAAATGCTGATGCCCCATGGCCCTGACTTCACACAGGAAGCCGTGGCAGAGCAGGGGGTTCAAGGAAAATTGTCTGAGGTCCAAAAAACACCCAGCACGTTGAAAGGTCCCTGACACCATCAGAGCTGCATGGCCATGGGATTGCTTCCAGAGAAGAAGGAACTCTTGAGAGGATTGCAGAGCTTGTCACAGTCTGCTTTGCGGAAGGGGAAACCGAGGTGTTGCAACTTGCTCACGGCTTTGTAGGGAGTCAGTAGCACAGCTCAGATCAGGACCCTTGGTTTCTGATTTTCATGTCTTTTACTAATAATACTACCATCTCCACAGACAAAAGGAGACATTAATATCCAGCCTAGGAGTATAGGATTCTACTGAAAACATTTGCATAGTGGTTGTGTCAGGATTTCAGATCTAGTGCCATGGGTTTTCTGTCTTGAGATGCTGCCCAAATTGGCAATATCACTGGGAGAGATGCTTTTGTTCTCTTTCATTCCAGATTCAGGGGGAAAAAGAAGGGCAAATTATGTCATTCAGCTGCCCTTTGGTCAAAACCATTGGCATTTGTGCCACTTCTTGGTAGGAAGCAGTATCACCACTGCTCCTATTTCCATAATGCTGTAGCCAGCCTGCCAGAGGACCCTGCCTACACGTGGGATGTTTGACATAGCAGAACCTGGTGGAACAATGGGAGCCAGTGTTTCTTTGGGTTCTGCAAGTGCTCTGCCTTCTGGAAACCAGGCTTTTTGTTTGTCTTGGTGGGGTTTGCACAGGGTATTTGGCCTTTGGCAGATAGCAGAGCACTGAGAGTCTTACAAGGAGTAAGAGACTGCCCTTCCTTGGGACAACATAACCTTGACTAAAGCAGATGGTTCCCCACTGGGTGGTGAAGATTAGGATTGTGTATTTTTGAGAGCAGGAGTTGGCCCTGTGTGCATCACATAAAGATAGATAAAAATCTGGCTCTATTAAAGCTTTGAGTGCTTTTAGCTCTTTGGTTCATGGTTGGGAGCCAGGAGAACCTCTCTAAGCTTTCCAGGGTTTTTTCTTTCAAGGAACACTCAACACAAAGAAAGGATACCCAATGTCTTGCTGGACTGAGATGAAGAATAGAGGCAGGGGTGTTCCAGTAGGACAATAAAGATGACCAAGAAAAAACAAGTCCAATCACTCTGATAAAGTTCTTAAATCCAGGTCTGAGTGTGGAAGGATTTTCTATTTCAACAGCACTGACAAAGCTGAGTCCAGTCAGGTCCTATTTCTACTCAGAACCAGGTACAATATTTTGGAAAGGAGCCCAGCATAATTTGGAATCATTATTCCATGTGCTGGGATCAGTGCCTGAAGAATTTCCCTCCACCTACAGGCAACCCACGCTGGCTGCCTTGGCTGGCTGTAACTCTTAAAAACCACCTTGAACAGGAAATGCCTGGGCAGTTTGTGTCCACAGGCTGGGAAGCAAGCTGGAGGGACCCAAGGTGGAAATAAAGATCTGACTAGATGCCAGGTTTAGAAATTGATTGGTCAGTTCCTGCCTTCCAGCCAACAAGAAAAACAGAAGTCACAGGTTGTTGCTGGGGTTCCTATTCCTTCTGCTCTTCTACTGTACAAGTTTGAGTTCAGTTCTGTGACCTCTGGGGCTGGGCAGAGCCAGCCAATGGCTGTGTGTGACAAAAGCCACTGGAGTTCTCTGTGTCTGAGACATGGGGGATTTTGTGATTACAGCATCGATCTCTGCTGATGGAGCAGTGGGGGCGAACAGTGGTGAAAACACTTTGGCCCAAATGCTCTGCTGAGTCCCCAGTGCAATTCCTGCAGTCCTCAAGGAGCACCTTTGGGAACAGGTCTATTTCCAAACCCTCCATCTCCTCAGTCATTAAGGCAGCAGTGCTTGCAGCAGTCAAAATCAAACCCTGCCCAGAAGAGAGGTTCACAAAGATGAAATGTTGGTTTTCATCAGCAAATTATCTCCCTTTGATGGTGAGCTGGAACCAAAGCTTGACTTAAGTCACTCAGCCTCTTAGACAGTTTTGAGCACGTGCTGCGATATCTCTCCTAGTCAGCCATGCTGCTTGGAGATGGTTTTATCTCGCCCAGAGCTTTGATTAGTCGTGTCCACGGCTCCTCAGGGCCAGCGTGGTGGCTGCTTTGATCTGCCTGGAAGCCACTAGGTCTTGGCAGAGGAAAGCAATCCTGCTTCAGAATTGTGTCTGGAGCTTGCAGAAGGTACTTTGTAGATGAGGAACAAAGCAGGGAGAGAAGTGAGCCGCAGGCAGAAACACACTGCTGCAGCAGGGAAATGCCAGGACACCGTCGTACCCCTGGGCTGTGTGCCAGAGAGAACTTTCCTCAGAAAATACATTCTCCCACATATATCCCACTTCAGTTCCCCTTCACCCTGATTTTGGAGCCTCTCATGGGACTGTGAGAGCTGTCAGGAAGGTTGTGTGCAGCTGGACAGATATCCCACCTTTTCCCAGGAATTCCCAGGGTACAGGTCATGAAAAAGGCACAAGCAGATGCAGAGAACATTGTGACCTTCACTTGCTCCAGACTCCCCCAGGGCTTAGACATTACAAATTATATATATATAGATATATCCTAAGCACACCCACCAGGGTTTGCTGGCTATGGAGGCTTGATCCAAAGAGATGACAATAGATTTCCTATTGACTTCCAAAGGCTTTAAACAGCTTCTCTTACCTTATTGCAACACACTCAGTTAAGTGAGAGCAAAGTTGGGTTCTTTACTGGAAGAGAATAAAATAGGCATGGGATGCTAGAGGTTAAAGAAACATCTTGTTAAAGGCTTAGCCAAAAGACACAGTTAACCTTGAACTAAGGAAGCCCAGTAACACGTGGGATATTCTGTCTGTCTGCTGTCAGGGCAGATTTGATCACGGTGAATGGATCTCCACAAAGGGACCTGGCACTTTCCGCTGGAACAGGATTTGCCAATTTTCTCTTCCCTCAGTGCATCACACCAACATCTGGATAACTCTGCTTCCGTTCTAACACAGAAAACACATCAATTCCTGAGTCAGCTTGCACTGATGAGTCAACAGTAATGTGATGCCCTTATGGCTGGAGTTGTCTTTGAGAGTTTGAAGGACATCAGTGATCCTGATGCAATAGTAAAGCTGGAAGAAAGCACATATAACTCCCAAGTATTCTTTTCTTCTCAATATTCATCTTCCTTCTGCAGTAGAGGTTTCCATGTTGGCCTTACTGAGGCAGGCACAGGATGGATGTGATCTTACAGCACCTGGCCTTATGCACGTGTGTCCAGCACCTGGACTCTGAAAAGAGGGTGGCCGAGGTCACATTCTGCCCCCTGACCAGCCCCTGCTTTGTAACTTGACTTCTCTTCACAGCTGTGACAGCTGAATGTTAATTTGTTCAATATTTGGTTGTGGAGCACACACAAACACAGCGTCAGTTGTATTTTGCACTTGCAAATCTTCACGTGTGTATCAACACAGATTTGATTGGTCTTTTTCTCAAGGAGAGTTTAGGAAAATGCATTCTCAAAATCTGGAAACTGAAAGAAAATTCTCCTTGCAAACTAAATTGCAGAATTGTCTTGCTGCATTTGATAGAGTTTAGAGATAAATCATCTGTGAATTGAAACACCTTCATCAACTGAAGTACAGAATATATCCAAGTTAGAAACATTACAATGGGCCATCTAAAAGTGGGGGTTTTTTATTCTTTTAAACTCACATCTATTACAAGTTTTCTGCATCTTGTGCTTGAGGTAGCCTGAGACAAAGGCTCAGAGGTCTATACTGTAATTACAAATTTGCTTGCGTTTCATTCTGTGGTGTTTGATTCATTCCAGCTTTAAAAGATTCCAGTAAGAGATCCATTAACAGCGACTGGAAAATTGAGCTTCCTGGTGAGTTTCAGATCGCAGGCACCACTGTCCGGTACGTGCGAAGGGGGCTGTGGGAGAAAATCTCTGCCAAAGGACCAACTAAAATACCACTGCACTTGATGGTAACTTTATATCCTTTGTTTGTGTTTCTTAAGTGATGCAACAGAAAGGGTTTATGTCCTAGCTGAAAGTTAAATTTTGATTGTTTGCTTCCTCACCACAGTGTTCTTTTGCAGCATTGGAGAAGCCCAGATCCACACCTCAAAATAAGTGATGCTCTATTCTGGGACAACATGCAGTGTTCCCATCAGCTCATGTCCAGTGCAGGATACCCCTGTCATGTGTCACAGACAATGTGACAAGTCCGTTCTAGAGGATGTAGGTTACCAAGGACCTTCCTTATTTCTTGGACATACCTGATCACACACATAAAAACATATTTGTTGAAATGTCTTCTCATCTTATGCCAGAATGTATTCTGTGTTTAAGGATTCTGTTCTCTGACAGAAGAGGTGCAGGTCTACCATGCACAGATGGTATATGTGAATTTGAATCTAAGTAGTGACTTGATTACACACAGAAATGTTCTTTGTTTTCTTTATATTGTTTTTTCAATTGTATGTAGTTTAAGGTGTTTTTTCACATTTTTTCCTAATGTTCAGCATAGTCCTTCTGTTAACCCAGCCTGTTATTTTATGAACAGCCACGTGGCTGAACATGAGTGAGAAGTCCACAGGGGTGAGAAGAGCAGGATTTAGTCCCAGAGCTGTCACTAGTGGGTGATGGGGAGACCCACGGGCCAGTCCCTTCCTGCTGGTGTAACCTTAGCATTTGTGTCTGTGAGACAGCTGTAATGATGTCTCATATATCTGTTCCTGTATAAAAGTCTGCAGAGAGCTTTACAGGTTCTATAGCAAGGTTTGCATAGAAAGTATTTTAATTTATTCACTGTTTCCTGTAACTTTTTTACGCAATTCCAGTTTTCTCTGTGCTGTTTCTTTTCCTTGTGACTTTTTGCCATGTTTGTTCTCTGAAGGCTATCTGTAAGCACTGCTAAAAATCAACGTTCTCTCCCTTCCCTCACCTGATTTTTTTGGCTTGCTGGTGTTCATTGTGCAACACTTCCTGACCTAGTTTGAAAAGCTCCAAAGATGCCTGAACTTTTCACACACACAAAAAACTGACAATAATACTCCACTTTGTCAGTGCTTTCTTGGTGTCAAAATCTGCTGCACAGGAACATAAGGGGTTTTGTCTTTGCTTTCTCAGACAGATGAGTGAGTGTACAGACTCACAGACCAGTGTAAATCTGGTTTCAAAGAGGTTACAGCTGGAATAGTCAGAAGTGCAGGGCTGGGGACCAGCACCTTCCTGGCTCACCCGTGTAATTCAGTGCCCACTCAGAGGAGGTGCATACAGGCACCTTCTTCACCATCAGAAATATCAGTTTCTCATTGACTTTGGCCTTAACACAAGCCTTCCCTCCTGAAACCAGGACTCTGACAAAGCAGCTTGTACTGCCAAGGTCTTCCTGACCTCATGTGAGAAGCAGGAGTTGCATAGGTACCGTTTTGGAGATGCTGTGCAGGGTTCCTTCGGCAGCTCTTGGAACCTTCCGGCGCATTATTTGGCTGAGGTCCACTGCAGTAAAATCTGGTATTGGCAGATTTTTTTGTGAGCCTCAGCATCAGCAGAGATTTGGTTTTAAAGAAATGCTCATTTCCCCTTCGTTAAGGAGGAAGTAGCTAACATAGGAAACCAGTGATTATGAGCTTCTCCACGAGTGTCCTGTCCAGATACAGACAGGCCCTTTCAGCAGGCATAAGCAGAGGAAATGTTCCTTCTTCACCCTCCCTCACAGAAATGATTAAAAATGAGGAATGTAAAAATTACCAGACCACTAAAAACCATGTGGTTTTAAATCACTGCGAGTGGTAAACAAAGCACACATGAAGTCTTTGCTTCAAATCAGATACGAATCTTTTCCTTGACACGGGGTGGTGGGTTTCATTCTTTCAACACAAAAAAGGCAGGATGGTTACCAGTTCCCTCTAAATAGAAAACTGTTGTTCAAACAGTGGTGGAATACACTGGACTGACAAAGAGCCAGAAGCTTCAGTCAATCCATTGTGACCTGCATTTGAAACCAATTATACACACATACACACACCCCCCAATTATAGATGGCTACGAAATTGCATGAAATCGGTTTCATATGGGCCTTTAGATTCACTAGTCTTGCACCCATATTGAGATAATAAGGATTTCTTTTTAGGAGCTGGTTTTTAATACTTGAGGCATTTCTCCAAGTGCATTGCTGTGCATGTATTTCTTGGAGGAACTGATGTTTGTGTAAGTAGGCCTGTGCTAGTCCTCCTCTTGCAACAGAGGACAACCAAACACTCCCAGAGCAGAAAGGGGCTTTAGACAAGGCTGACTGATCAATTCTGTAGAACAGGAATTCATATCTCCTGCACTTCAAGAAAGCCACAGCAGGGCTTGAGCTCTCTGGCCCTGACTGCCTGGTATTTGACTTGTGTTTAAAAGAACCAACATTCATCTTTGAAATTGTAATGATGGCTGGCTGGTTTCAACCCTGGTGTTCAGTCCTGGTAGTGAGGCTCCCTCTGTAGCTGAAGCAAAATCATGTCTTTGTTCCCCACATGCTCTGGAAGAGGCTCTTCTGCCCAGGGTTCTTCCCTGTGCAGAGCAGCTTCTGGGTGCTGAGTGTGTGGAGCCCCTGCAGTGTTCACAGCACAGGCTGCCAGGACCCCTTCTTTCAGCACATTTGTTTGGTTAAACGAGCTCCTGACAGCTTTAGTGAGATTATTGGTTAAGTAGGAATGATTTGTGCAAATCTGAAGGGGAAACAATTATTGTTGGGAGAAAATAGCAGTTGGGCAGCTGCTTTCTTCACTTATGAGAGCCCTGCTTAAAATACGTTATTTGATAAGCCATTGCTCCTATTTCAGTAGGTGACAAAAGGCAGCACAATTCACCTGTCTAATGCTGCTCAGATTATGGGATAATAAGTATGTTTAAAGCCACAGCATGAACATTGCAGTAGTATTTCTGTGGCATTTGTTAATAGTGTGGTAACTCAGATTCCATGGACCCCATACTCCATGGGATATCTTCCAATCGGTTCTGACTCAAGCCAGGGAAAATGAGAGCCAAACGAAGTCCAACATGTAAATCAAAACAGGACCAGTACTCTCATCTGCCGATGGTGAAAGCATAAACATTTTTCTGTGTTCCTTTGTTAACAGTCAGGGAATTTTGGAGTAATAACACTGGAGACATCACCAGTGATTCCATAGGAAACACTCAGCCTGCTGTTGGAAGCAGATTTCACCTTCCTCTAGCAATCTGCAGGGATGAAAATGTATGTTGCCAGCAGCTATATGGTATGGCTCTTGCTTGTCATCCACAGTTTTCTGAGACATTAAAATGCTTCTCTTACAGCTTGTCAGCAGGAATAGTCACACTTACCTTGAGTGCCACGTTTACCAGGAGACCAGGAACTTTTTTTTGCATTAGTTGTTTTTGCTCCAAGAAGCATCACCTTGTTCTTTCAGCTGTTTAACTCTAGATGCTCTTTAAAAGAGTTGTTATATGAAAAGTGCTGATTTAATGCTTCCTGTTGTCATTCTCCTTGAATAGCCAGTGGCCTGCTGTTCACGTGAGACTGAAAGTTATGCCCTGAATCCCAGGTTTAGACATCCCTGTGACTGCTTTAAATATTCACCAATCATAAGCAGTTCTTGCTCTTGCAGTTGCCCTGTTTTACCAATACTGTTGTAATTTTTCTAGATAAAGATTTGGTTGCCTTTCACGAGGTATTTATATTTTAGGAATTTTATCCCGAGCCAGCATTTCCAGCAGTGCTATCTCCACAGCCTGTTGGCTCTCCCAGCACAGTGTGTTGCAACAGCCTCTCTTTTCCTGCCGAACCAGGTGCTGTTATTCCATGACCAGAATTATGGGATTCATTATGAATACACCATCCCTGTAAACTATACTGCTGAAAACAGAAGCGAGCCAGAAAAGCAACAGGATTCCTTGTACATCTGGACACACAGCGGATGGGAAGGATGCAGTGTGCAGTGTGGAGGAGGTAGAGACACCGGGAGGCTTGGTGGGAATCCCTGGGTGGTGTTTGCAGGCTCCAGCCATAGGAGAGGTGCCAAGGCACGGTGGAAATTGGCCATGAAAATGGACGTTGCCATAATGAACTCAAACGAGAGCTCGTTCTCACCGGCTCTCCCAGCTCTGATCCCTATCCCACAGTTAATTTCCAGGCAGGCTTTTGGCAGGGCCACGGCTCTGTCCCCGCAGGCTGGAGCTGCACCTGGATTCCTGCTGCACGGATGGCTCCGGGCGCCGCGTGCAGCCCCCATCGCCAGCCCCGTCACATTCCTGGAGCAGTGTCTGCACAGGAGTCCAGGCACGCTCAGGGAAAGGCTCTTCCTTCCCCAGGGATGGAGCAGGGCAGTGCTGCTCTGACAGCTCTTGGAGATTTGCATCCAATGCTCCTGGGAGCCCAGGAGCACATGGCAAAGCTCCCTTCCCAGAGGATCCCTGGATATGCCCAGATGGATCCGCTGAAGCCCTGGGGGAGTGGATGCTGTGACAGCAGAGGCTGGTTTGTCAGACACTGTCCATTGCATTTTCGGTGCTGGGAGAAGGAGGTTGTTCCCTGAGGAAAACAGATCGTTTCCAAGCATTCTGGGCAGTCTTTCTTCACCAGCAGACCCAGTTATTTGTGATGTGACATGACAGAAGGAAAGAGAGTTCATCTTCACATTTGCGGGCTCGCTGCCCTCAGTGCACTGAAAACACAGATTTTTTTCTGTAAATGGAACTCACTTTAAAATAGACACTTTTGCTCATGTATTAAAATAATAACTCTTAAGCCATTAAACCCTCACATGAATGAAAAGGAAATTTGTTTGTCACTCTTCTGGTTTTTATTGAAAGCCTGCTACATAGTTGAATCAAATCGGTGTCTACCAGCATGGCTCTCACCAGTAGTAGCTTGATCATTGGTCTATTATTTCAGTTGTCCAGTGCTTTTACTACTTAACCAAGCTGAGAAGGGCCTTTCTCCCTTCCATACAGACTTTTGCAAATTTTTTATTAACAGAATGTGAGTTGTTTTTTATTGTCAACTGCAGATTGTGAATAAACTCAAACTGATGCAGACTCAGGGTTAGAAAGCGAATCTGAGGAACCAAAATAATTAGCAGTAAGACAAAGTCACTCGGTGCAGGAGTGGCACTTTCCTTGTCACATCTGGTCACTGTCATGCTGCCTGTGGCACAGCTTTCCTTATGCCACTCAGTGGAAGGCTGAACCCTGAGGGCCACACTGTGTGGAAGAAACTCCTGTGTACAGAAAATTCATGTGAGAAATGCTGACTCCTCCTGACATGCCTCCTGCCAGCAAGGGTTTTAAAGCAGTATATCTGGAGGAGTAGAAGATGAGAAATAATTTCTTTTGGTGGCTTTAATTTCTCTTTGTGAAATATGAACAAGCCCAGTTAATGACTCTTGAACCTCGGTCGCTCCTTTTTATCCTGGCTTCCTGCCTGGGAGCAGCAGGAGGCAGCTGTCCTGTCATTATCAGTCACTGGGGGTGGGAGGTCGTGTTGCTTCACATCTGCCCGAGGTGATGACAGGGCACAGCAACCTGTGGAGGAGGAACTAGAAATGAAAACAAATTGTTTTCAAGCTTGTTTCCGTGTTAAACACTAGAAGGAGAAAGCCCAACTTGCTGTTCCTGTGAAACAGTCGATTGCATGATTATTGGGGAATGATTTGTAGCTTTTCTGAAAAAAAGCCCCAAAACATGCCAGTACAAAGGTCAGGCAGAAGTGGAGGATAAGATTTCTTGCAGAGGTGGTAGAGTACATCTGGTAGAGGGAGCAGGGAGCTCCAAGGTTTTGAGTTTTGGTTGATGAGTGGACGTGGTTTTGTTCAGAGCTGGTTTTGATTTGCCTTGCAGGTGAGAGGAGAACCATCGTGTCCTGCACCCGCCTCATCAACAAGACCATGACACTGGTGAATGACAGTGACTGCCAGCGAGTGACCCGCCCCGAGCCCCAGGTCAGGAAATGTAACACACACCCCTGCCAGTCACGGTAAGGAGCTAAAAACCACTAAAAACCAATAACCTTTTCCTTCAGAAATTGCCCCTTTCCAAAGCCTCCATCTGGTGAACACAGTGAAAATGTCTCAAAGTATTGGGACACATTGTTAGCCACAGTAAGCAGCTGTAATATTCATTTCCTCTTGTTCAGCAGGTCAGATTTTCATTACCTCAGACAAAGCCCATTTAATTTGTGGTCAGTAAGGCCAGATTCCATGCAGACTGCCTTCATGCATTGTTTGGGGATGGTTTTCTTTTCCCCTTGGCTGCCTCCTGCGAGACAGAACAACTTAAAGTTAGACAAGAGTACAGTGACTGCATATCTAACCTTCTTTTTCTATTAAATCAGCACAGAATGGGGTCTGATTAACTGTCAAACAGTGCTACAAAAACCTTAAGAAATTAAAGAAATTACGATGAAACACATTTTAGAAGACTTTCCTCAGTAAGTAATTACTACTGAGGCTTTCTCCTCAGTAGTAATTAGAGATCTCTAAGAATAATAAAAATACCTCTTTTTAATTTGGCAAGCAGTTTTAGCTGAATTAACTTTGATCTGTGTTGTATTAAAAAAAAGGCATTTCTGGCCAAAATGACAAAAGGCAGGAAGGTAAATTAATTTGTTCAGTTTGTTTGCTAACAAAAAAGTTCACTCTTGCTCTGCAGTAATGTTTAGCATTGTAGAGTGGTGTAGACACTCCAGTTTTGATAGTAGTTAGAATAACACCAGGATCAGGGTTTTGGTCCCTGTATGGGCCATTCACTTGAGTTGGACTCAATGATCCTTGTGGGTTCCTTCCAACTCAGAACATTCTGTGATAAAATCAGTTTCAGATAAAGCTGAACAATACCTGAACTAAAAGCATCTTCAAACCAGCCGGCTGGCTCCTGCATCTTGGATAATCTGACAAGCCAGGGAAATGCACCTACAAAGCTAATCCTGCTGGCAGAAACAATGGGGGAGACAACAAACAGCACACTTCCTTCTAATTAGACCTGCACTCTGATTAAAGTGCCCTGGAGCAGGGAAATGCAGTGTCAGCTCATCCATCAATAACCTGGTTCAGGTTTTGGTTTCTGTCTGCACTGCCTGTTATTGCTGCTGTACAGTATTGTGGCTGTACAACTTTCAGTACTGAAAAGGTATAATGAGATACCCTGGTGTGTAAGGAGAGCCAAAATCCCAATGCCTTCAAGGAAACAACTGTCATTTCCATGAGGAAGTTCACTGAGGCTGGGATTTCTGTCGTGTCACTCTCTCAGATTGAAACAAGGAGTCTGTGTTGCTGCCCTGGGAGGAAGTACTTCTCCCAGACTTTTTGGAAAGCTGTTGGGAGCAGACTGGAATGAGCCTAGGCAGGTACATGGAGGGATTCCAGGTGGTAGAGATGAAGAAAAGCAACTTCAAAAGTTCTGGAAAACCTGAGCAGCTTCTGCCTCTATCAGCTGAGAGCAAGGAGGGAGGTCCTGGCCATGAGGTCTGTCACAACCCTGAGACCACGGTGTGCTCAGAGGGATCTCCATGATCCTGAGCCCCTGGGGAAATCTCTTTGGTGCCCTTCCACCATGGCATTGCTGTCTGTCCAGGGGTGAGGTTAAATCCCACAAAACCTCCTGAGAAAGGATTACTCTGCTCCTGTATCCAGCCTATGTTCCTTTGGGGAGTTGGGCCCAGCCCTTAATGTTATTCTGAGGTCTCTGTTCTTCTGTGTGGAGTCACCAGGCAGTTTATGGGCACAGTTTAGCACAGTTCTGCCCAGCTGCAGTGAGCTCTGGCACAGGGATGCTCTCGTTGGCCCATTTTTTTCAGAGCAATGACAGCAGACACTGAACGTGCTTAGAACCCGGAAAGGCCACAGAATCCTTGCTGATGATCTGATAGACCACACTCCCTCACTCCCTCCGTGTAGACTACACTTTCACACTTAACATGCTTTTAACTGGAAACATTTTCAGAAGCACATTCTCTGTGCCTCTATAGAATTTAAATTTCCACTTGCGTTTGCCCACCCAGACATTAGAAATGCATGCTTAGCATATTCTCTGACCAAGAACATCTTAAAGAAACCATTCTCTTTCACCATGTCAATGCTTTTTTTATGAGCCCTGAATTTGTTTTAGGGTTTCAAGTAAAATTATTGTAGCATCTTGTTACAATAAGGTCCTTTCCCGTTTCCACTCAGACCTAAGCCCTTCACCTGAGTTCAGAAGAAGGAACAATGCTCTCTTTTCTCTGGTAAACCTGCTCTGTTTTGTGCATTTTGAACTGCATTTGCACTTTCACTCCAAATTTAAGAGAATCACCTTTCAGAGTATTTATCTCTAGAGAGGAGTCTTTTGGCCAGCACAGGACTGGGTCAGAGGACACTGAGTCTCTGTTTCACTTTTGGATGAGCTGTGTGACTTTAATTCACTATCCCACACTGTCCCTTTGTTTTCTCTCTCAATCCATACATAACCTAGATTGCAAACTCTTTGGGGTGGGATGAGATCATACTGTTTAAGTGGAGGAAGAGGCTGTTGCTGTTGAGATTGTAATTAAAAAAAAATAGTTACCCACATTTATAAAGTGATCAGGAGAAAAAAAAAGGATATGTTATTAATAACAGTGTCTTTCTTCCAGTACAATCCCAAAGTGCTTGGTAAATTATATATCCCTTTGAACTTCAGCCACTTCTTAGGAGAGCCAAATAATGTAGGGCAGGGGACAGTACTTTCATGAGGCCAAGGAGAAGATTGGAATTCTCCAACTGCAACCCAGCATCTGAGAAAAACAAAGCAGGATTTAAAACTTGATTGGATACACTGACATGTTTTAAAATGAAACGTCAGAGAAGAGAATTTTCTTAAGGGTTTTGTTGAAACTGGCAAAAATAAAAGAATCTTTCATTCTTTATTATTGTTACTCTTTCACCTTTTAAAAAAAAATGCCTCTTTTTCTTCCTATTTTATTTTTTATGTTCCTTGACCCTCTTTTTCCATTAAATTCTTTACAGCTTCCTTTCCTGTCCCAACTGCACCCTATTAGCACCTCTTTATTCTAATCCTTTGCCTAGCTCTTTAGATATTTTTTACAAAACCCCGCTGTAACCAGATGGAATCTGGAATCCTGCATGCGGCGCGTATGGGTCGCTTCCAGCACGCCGAGCACCAACCCAAACACGCCGGCAAAGCCAGCCCTGGGGCTGGCACCAGCCTCACAAATCACAGATCACATCAGCTGTTTTCACTGAAAACACAGCTCGGCCAGTGGCCACACACTTCTGCATGCATGGTTGAGTCTGTGGCTATGAAACTGCTCCCCTCCAATGCAGGAAAAGGACCAAAACCACATGAAATTCCCCAACTGTTGGACTTGTAATGGACTGTGTGCAAATGCTGGTGGTTTTTCTCCTCTTTGCTGTAAGAGGTTTTAGGAGAGGCTGAGTCCTTTCAGGGGCCTGCTGAATATTTGGTGTTCTTACATGGATGCTGAACAGCAGCATAAATGCCAGAAATCCCTGGCTGCATCTACGGAAAACCACAGGAGACCTTGAGCCCTTAGTTTCACTGTTTAGGACTTGAAAATATCTCCTGAGCCCAAGGGTTAGTTTTCTGCTACTACCAGCAGCATATCATAGACACCTTACTATAAACTGAGTTTTTTCCCCAGACTCTTTCCCTCACTGGAAGGATCTCCTGTGACCTTGCTGTTCATGTGGGTCAGAATCTTTTATTTCCAGCCTTAGCTTCATTGTCATTTTTCAGCCTTTTTTTTGTGCATCAGCTCTTTTCCTTTCCTTAGACAGTATTTTCCCTCCCTTCCTCTCTGCCTTGGGCTATTTGCCACAGGATACAACAAACCATTTTATCTCCTCCTTCCATCATTTTTCTGGGCTAAATCCATTACTTTAACTTCTTATTACTTTTTTCATGGCTGCATCATATTTGTGGCTTACAGTCATTCGAGATGTTTTCCTCCTCATTTGTTTCATTGTATGAACCCTACTTTAACACAGAAATGCTTGTTATTGGTCCCTGAGCACTCAGCCTTGCACTGTGTGCTGTTTATTTCCATCCTAGCTTTGTTATTGCAGTACTCAAGGTTACTGAGTTCTTCCTGTATGACATCCTAATCCTCTGAGGTATTGACAAAGCTTGTAGACTTTGTATTGTCAGCATTTTCCCCAATTTCTCAACAGTTTTCTTCTTTTTGTGCCAAGGTCATTAATGAGCACATTAAATTAGATCAGATGCAAGACAGACCTTTCAGGAAGCCCAGAAGTAACTGATCTAAATTCCTTTCATACCTGATACTCCTTTGCAGCACTGAAGGTAGGTGAGAGGCCAGCTCTCACCTCCCATACAAATTACACCGTTATATCCATGTTTCCCAGCATGTCACCAGTAATCATTTCCCATGCAGCAAAAGGAGTTCTTCACCAATCAGATTAAATCTACCACAATTCCTTTGTCTGGAAACACAGTTATTTTAGTCAGAGAAATGCAGCCAATGAGTTTTGCCTGGAGGAAGCCTATCTTGCATCCTTTTACCACTGCGTCCTTGATTATTGTTGCCCTCCAAATCAGCTCTAAAAGCTGGCACACTGCTGAGGTCAGCTCTGTGGTTACATGGATCACTTCCTTCTTTCTTTCTTCTCTTTCCCTTTCACTTTTCCACCCATGGGCTGGAATCCAGCAGCAAGCTCTCCAAGGGCTCACACATGACAACAGTGCCCAATGGGGAAAAATGAAGCCAGTACTAAGAGTCAGTCAAGGCTCCAGTTGGCTCAGCACCTCAAAAACCTGTCCAAAGGCTGGGGACTGCCAAAATAATGGTGCCTCAGTGTATGATGGTTGATAGTGCCCATTGCTTTGATTCCTGGTCCGATTTAAGCTCATGGTGTGTATCCATGTGACCCTGCTGACTGAGCGTCCCTCTAGACTCCACCATACCCCTGTGACAGTGCCCAGGAATACAGAAATCAGAATACTACAGAAAACAGTCTGTCTCCCTGATTCTGGTCTGTTTGCATCCTGTTTACCTGTGTTCTCATCACAGATGGATGGGGAGCAAAATAATTTCAGGTTTATTTTGTGAGCAGGTAGTCTTGCAAATAGTAGAATTTGGGGGGAGCAGTAGGATAGACAAGACTTCGAGAATGTCAGAAATTACTCACAGGGCCGTATAGAAATTGCACTAAACTGGAGGGATGTGGGTTTTAGTTAACTGAAGGGGCTGAGCTGGACATTTAGTGGCTCCAGATGGGTCAGTCCTTTCATTAATGCAGTCAGGCTCTTCTGGAACCTGTACAAATGTTTATCCTCCACAAGGGTCAATGCCAACAGGTTCAAACCCTTGTCTGTGCCTTGTGCTGAGAAACATCTTCGATGTGTGTTGGATTTGGTTACATGAAAAAAAAAAAGAAAAGAAGGAACAGCCGTGGGGAGGGTTTCATTTTAGCCTGGAAATCTGGCATAAATAGTAATGTTAGCACCCTCTGATCCAAGGAGGCACCACGTAAGAGCTCATTTTGAAGTACTTCCCAAAGCTGGAGTTGGGATCTCCAGAATCAGCTTGAGCTTAATGAATTTGCCAGGACTGTGCTGGAGCGGCTGGAGCAGGGAATGCTGCGCTCTGGTGGCAGCTCCTCGGGGACACTGCCTGCAGCAGAGCTCCCATGGGCAAAAGCCAGAATTCTGCAGACCACAAGTCCTGAGACACTCCTGGGCACCTTTGTGAGGGGTGGCTGATGTCCTGCTGCAGCCATGTCAGATGGTGGTGATCTCCATCCACCAAAAGGAGAGAAAAACTCCTGTGCTCCAGGTTGTAGGCAGGTCATCAAGTTCCAATCAGCGGTTAATTAGCCACTGAAAGACAATTTGCTTGTATCTTGAAGCAAATCCAGCAACTCAACTCAATGGAGCAACTCTGAGAGAGAAGGCTGGGGAATGGACAGTGTAGAATGAAAAGTGCTTACTGGATACTGCTAAATGCGTTTACATCAAACAATCCAGAAAGACTTGGTAGAGAAGGAGTTAATTTGGTATGGATTTTCACATGGAGTCATGAGACAGGTCCCTTAGCTTTGGTGTAAACTAAAACTGTAAGGCTGGGCTTACATCAGGTTCTTTCCCAATGCAGTGTTTGACTCAACAACCTTGTGGTTGATCATTGCCTTGTTTTCAAATGTTAAATTTGTGCTACTTTGTTTTGAGGCTTGTTAGGCCAAGTGCAGTTCTAACCCACAGAAAAGGATTAGCAGGATAATCTAGCAAAATATTTAATTGTGAAATCCACTTCTGCTGCTGCCTGCTGTAATGATCTTCGCAGTTTGCATCCTGTGGTGGGAGCTGAGAAGGCACTGCCTTCCTGGAAAGGCAGGGAATGGAGCTGGAAACCAGTTGCTCCATTAAAGATACACCAGCCATGGATGTGGGTGGGGTTAACTCACTGCAGAGGAGCTCTGAGAGTGCTGAAATTCTGTCCCGTGTGCCAGCAAGCAGGACACCTCCTCGCACCAACCCCATACTGAGTCCTCCAAAACTGAGAACTGCTCATTTGGGGGAGTAGAAGGGGGAATACAATGCTTCCATTTAAAAAAAGAACTTCCCAAGGTCTATGTAAATTATAAATCATTGTTCCATGGCTGGTCTTATTGGTGGGAAATTGAAAAATAAAAAAAAGAGAAAGCTGTCAAAATGATAATCACTAAAGAAAAAAAGAAACCTGTGTGAGTGAAAGTTGGCAAGTCTGTTAGCAGAATGACTACTGTACTGGAAAATTACTGAGCACTGTTTATAAAGGCAATCAGACAGGAATGTTAGTCTTGGAGTCCTACTTTCGACATCAGCAGCTGTATTATTCTACTAGATTCCTTGTACTTTTCTCCAAAAAAATAAAAGCCTTTTAGTGACTGGGTGTGGCACAACCTGTTCCCAAAAGACAAGATTCACCTGATTGTTTTGACCCCAGTAGAGCAGAGAGGTGGTGGAGAGCTTCAGGAGTGTGTGGGGAGAGGACAATCCAATAGCAGAGTGTGTGTGTTTCGTGGAAAACACAATTTCATTTGTAAAGAGAGTTTTCTTCTACAGAGTCGAGCATCAGCTTGGTTTGACAGCTGTAAGCAAAGTCTATCTGTCAGTTCCACATGACTGATTCTCAGAAGTCTTTTCCAATTTTCCTTGCTAAAATTATCCAATGTGAAATCCTGGCCCTGCTGAAAGTTGGTCTGAGTTTTGCCTAAATCAGTAGAGCCACAGTTTCATCCAGATGCCTCAGAAAACTAAGAGTGACTTTGACATGATTTTGTATCACAAACTGGTGCTAAAGACACCCAGTTCTAACTGGGCATGAAATTATCCTCACCTGTACCTTAAACCAAAAAATATTCAATAAAATCTATTAGAAACAGAACCCTCAGATTACAAGGCTTTAGATATGTTTCTGTCACAAGGACTTTTTCAGACTTATTTTGCAGGAAGTTTCCTCTGATGCTTTGCTCAGCAGTAGTACAGGCTCTAAACTGGTTGTAGTTAAGAGCCAGCTCTAAAAAACCAGGATTAATAACAAAAAAAATGTGTTACAAAGATGTCTTTGGTCACATCCAAGCTATCACTGTGAAAGCAGGGAAATAAACGTCACTGTAGCATTGAGAAGGGAACAGAAGTACCCTGTAGGTAGTGAGGGGATGCGTGACCTTGGCATGGATGTGTCATTAGTGGAAGAGAACCCACTGTTCTTCTGCAGGGCTGAGGGCAGAAACAACTGGATGAAATTTAATGGGATGCAATATTTACCCCAGAAGATGTAATGGCTTTATGTTGAAAGAGGCTGCAAATCTCTGAAAAGTGACCTCCTGTCATTTGATTGCACTCCCTTATCCCCATGTTTTGGTCTTGATCCATTTTATCTTCCTAACATTCTTTTTCCCCAAATCTTCAGCTACAAACCCTCATTTGCAGACATTCATCTTCCCTGGGTTTGTGTACATTGTGCTGTAGACAAATTTTTTTTTCCTAGAAAATGTGGGAGTCTTAGGCAAGTAGGTAGGGTAGATAATTCAAGGTTAATGACTAATCCAGACCGTAGAAAGATCAAATGATGAACTGAACCTCCAAAAGATATTTCAAATTTGCTCCAGGGGCCTGCCAGATGAGTGTTGCCAAAGCAGATTAGAAGAACTCCCAGTTCCTCAGAAGAGATACTGAGAGGTCAGAGGTTGAGGAAGATTCAGAAGACAAAGATTTAGAGCAGCCCTCTCAGATTGCATGTCCTGCCCATCCCAGCTTTTTGATGCTTTTGAAAATCACACCCTTCTGGGCATATTTTAGCTAGAAAGACAGCCACTGACTGGGGTAAAATCTGTGCTTAAAAGCTCATCACTTTCTTCTTGAATCTAACCACCAGCAGGGATCACTTAGCTCTTGAATCTTCTGTAGAGGTAAGATTACAAAAAATAATGCCAGGGATAAAGCCATCCCTGTGGTTGTGAGAAAGATGAGTGTGTTTGTCACGTAAGTCAGTGCTTGTTGGCAAAATGAGAGGCTCTCCAGGGACTCCAGCTGGAGCACTCCCATGGTCCCACAGAAGATAGGTTATAACCTGGGAGGGAAAGACCAAACTGAAAAGAACTCTGGTGTCAAGCAATCCCTCAGATCAGTTTACAGACTTAAAGTGTAACTGGAAGCCAAATGCTTTATATGATATACCCAGGGCTTAGTGTACGGCAGTTAATTGGCTTAGTTAATAACACAGAGCCAGCCTGGGGTTTGGAGGTGGAACGCTGGAGTTATTTTTGACATTGTCATAAGAAAAATACTTACCCTTTTTTTAAAAAATCACCCTCTAAGTAGGTCCTGTTGTTAAACACACTCAGGTGTGATCAGAAGGTGTAATGACAGTGCAGAGACAAAAATCTGCCTGTGGTGCAATTTAATAGTAACCATAATGTGATACTATTTGCACATCACATTTTTCTCCCCTGTGTGTATATTACTCTGCTAATACCTTGGTGCAGATTCCTTCCAAAAATTTGAAACTGGCAGGAATTTTCATCTTTAATCACTTTATCCGTAAATCCCTTGTCTTTCCTCGTTGGTTGTGAACGTTGTTGAAATACAGTTGCAGTGATCCTGTGTGTTACAGGCACTAAAACAATATTTCCAGCTGCCTGTGAAGGAGAGTTTGGGGGAACTGTGGGGGTTCAGGGCACTGCCAGGACTGTTCATAGGACTCACCTTTGCTTGTTTGCCAGGTTGTTTTTACAAACCATTGAGCCAAGCACAGATTTCACTGAGAGGATGAAGTTTGGTGGTCAAAGTGATCATTGCCTCGGTGCCTTTGAGAATAACCTACTTTACTCATGTTATTATTACTCAGACATTTAATGTCACTGGTCTCCTGGATGTGAAAGTAAAACCACCACCTTAAAATAGCCTTTATTTTCTAAATACTTCGATTGCCACAAGCAGGGCAGAGTGGGCTGTGAGGTTTCAGAGATCCCTTTCAATATTGCCCCACCTGATTTGTGACCACAGGGTTGGGATCAGGGATGGATGTAGTGGATGGTGGCTGAAGCTGACCACTCCAGGGAAAAAACTGGAGGTTTTTTTCACCACAAACACAACTTTGTATTGGTACTCTGGGTTTCAGCTCGTGCCCTATGCAATTATTCTTCTCATGATGATGGTAATACTTGTTTTTTCTGTACTAATTTTGTAGTTACACTGTTATATCTGTGCTGCTGGTGACTAGAGACCACCAAACAGAGTAGAATCCAGGTGATTTCTCCCCTCCCAAGAGGAACAAGCAAAAAAATTTAAAAAGCATTTTCCTTCCTAAAAGAAAAGCCATAATCTTGCTTCTTAACGCATTTTGGAAATAGTTGGCATGCTGTGTGCTGCCCATCCTAAATGCAAGCTCACAGACAGCCTCTGCCAAGAATGTATTTTTATCTTTCTCCTTTGCTTTCAGCCCCTTTCCCTTTTTCTTTTGCCAGTAGCTGTAGATCACAGTGAGAGCACAGTGCTGAAGTGAATATTAGCTGAGTGGAGCCTGGACAGAACCCTTTCCCAGCCCTGTGACTCACATTCAGCTCATAAAGCACAGTCATTTCATCCCCTCCAGGCCTTTGTCGAGAGGTTCCTTCACCCACATGGATCATTCCCTCCACGTTTGCTCCAACAGGGCAGAGCCCAGCTGATACCAAGGGGGCCTGGCTATTAATTTTCATGAACACTGATTTCTGCACTCCAGGGCTATTTTTGTCAGTCTTTCAGCCCCAGTATTCGATTTCCCAGCTGACATTTTCCGATTCCATAGGAGAAATACCAAACCCTGAGCCACAGAGATGCACCAAAACTGCAGTCTGGGGAAACAGGCTTGGTGTCTCGCCAGCTGTTTTGGCCAACAGAAATTCACAGATGTGTCAGTCAACTGCTTTAATGCACAGGAGCATTTGAGCAGGGCCCTGTTCCACAAAAGACAGGTGGCCAGTCCTGCTCAAGCCAAATGGCTTCTGCCTTCACTGTCAGCACAGTCATCAGTGCTGTCACACCATTCATGGCATGTACAAATTAATTCATGACAATTGCAGCAGGTGAAGATGTTCCTACAAATGGTGCTGAACTGATTTTGCCCCCTTCAGGAATGGAAAGATGGGAAACAGTTGTTTGATTTGTTTCAGAGAAGTGACACAACAGCTTCAAAAGAAGTGTGGTTAGTGAGGTGCTCTACCTGGATCACAGGAGCCTCCAGCAGAATGAAGGATTATTTCTCAGCAGACCTATTTTTGAGAAGTCTTGTTTGGGCCACTTACCATAGTAGACAGCCCAGCACTGGGTGACAAGTGAAAGATTCATGGTGTAAGGATACTAATCTGGATGACAGTCCTAAATAACAGGCTAGAAGGTCAATTGCCTGGTGAGAAAGGCATGAGAGCCTTCCGGTGCTCAGTGCCTGCACAGTTATTGCTCCAGTCCCTCCCTGTAATTACAGAGAGCATGCTCCTCTGACGGATTGCAGGAAGCTAAAGATTGATGCTGCTTGTTTTTTAGGAAAAAAATGTCCCTTCTCCATCCCTCCTGATTCACATCCTTCTTAGACACTTTATTCACTGCCTTGTAGCCCTGCTCTGGTGCTTCCAGCGGTTGCTGGAGTCAGTGGAGCTGGAAGACAGAGCGGGGAGGATTCCTCCTTTCCTTTGCAGGGAATGGTTGTGCAGCATGGTCTGCAGGCAAGTCTGCCTTTATCTGAGGGAAAAAGCAACCACACTGCAGAGAAAGAGGTTAAAGGGAGTGATGCAGGATTTGGGATTTTGCCTGGCATGGAGTCAGGAGGGAATATTCACTTATATACTGACACTCTCCTGCTTTACACTCTTCAGCTCCCAAAGGGGATCAGTGAGCTCAGGGTGACGACAGCACAGCACCATCAAAGCACCCAGAAATCCAGGGAGAGTTGCCCATTTCTCACTGGTTCTGAGTGAAGCATAATGTTTTATCCCAACAGTTTGCTAACATTTGTCCTCTGGCTCCTTCCCAGGTGGGTGACTGGCCACTGGAGTCCCTGCTCAGCCACCTGTGAGAAGGGTGTCCAGCACCGGGAGGTCACTTGTGTGTATCAGCTGCAGAACGGCACCTATGTCAACACCAGGGATCTCTACTGCCTGGGCAACAAACCAGCCACGGTGCAGAGCTGTGAGGGACGGGACTGCCTGTCCATCTGGGAAGCGTCAGAGTGGTCAAAGGTAGGAACTTCACCCAAGAAAGGAGCCAGACTGCTCGGAGCTCCAGATTCACTGGCTTTAATCCATGGTTCTCATGGTCAGCATCCTCACAGCACTGGAGCACTGGGCAGGACTCTCATCTGTTGAGATGAGCAGTGAGGAGCTGAGGTTTGGTTTCCAGACCAGATGAGTTAGTAAGGCAGAGTTTAGATATGCTCTAGTGACTATATTTTTCCATCTGAAAACTCTGACCGAGAAGGAAAAATGTTTCACTGACCCGAGGCCAGAAGTGCAGTAACCCAGGAGGGCTTCTGGCTCCATTTCAGTGTGGTATGAACAAATACCAGGCTTATCAAGCATATGCATGTTACAGAGAATGTACAGTCTTTGGGCCCTATCCAGCCTTATTTCGTGTAATTCCAGGAACATGACAAAGCTGGTTATGCTTTGTATAAAAGGTGCATCTCCGAGTAGTTGCAGAGTTAATAAATTTTTCCCAAGTGTTATAAATTAATTTCTGATGTAAATAATGGGCGATCTGGACAGTTACCCTGTGTTTTGTTTAGCAGCAGAGTGATCTGGGAGTGTGCCTGCAGTTAGCTCATGACCAGGACTCAGCTAGTACAGGGCAATTTTGTCTGAACCCTGTGAGTAACAGTTCTTACAGGATGCCCGTGTTCACTTTGATATTGTATTTGCTGGGCTTACCTGAGTGGTGAGATCCTTTCACTCTGGGTGCAGTGCTTGCAGCTGTACCAGCCTCATTCCAGCCTGGCTGTCCAGCAACAGCCCTTCCTGTGGGAAGGATCCCTCATTATTCACCTCTATTTGAAACAGGGAGCTCCTGTTTAAAACATTGTCAAAGAGCTTTTGCAAAATATTGTTGTTAGAAATGTGCTTAAAAATCACAGAAGCTCAGGGTAGGAGGGATCCTGAGGAACAGTGTCTCCTCACAAACACAATGGGATTTCATTGTGCACCTCCTGGACAGGAAATCTTAGTTTGGCAAGAGAGGTGGGGTGCTGGATCTGTTCACTGGTGCATGAGATTCGTGTTCTTTCTGAGTTCTTTCATTACGAAAGATGTGCAGAAACACACCAAAGTTTTAATAAGTTGTCTGATAGGTCTTTTGTGTGTCGTAGACATTCCCCTTTCAGGTGATGCCCTCTTCATTTCTTATAGCTAAACCAGCTGAACTGTTTATAGCTGAGATTAAGGTGCAATTCCTACCTGGTTTGCATGTGGATTTTTAACTTGAGTCTTTTGTTAACAATCCCAGGTACTTCTCTCTCCCTTTTATGGAATGGAGTAAGTCAAGTTACAGATCAGTGGAAATCTTCCATATTTGTGACCATGTAACTCCTTTGCAAATACACAATATTTTCAGATAATTTTTCAATAGCTGGTTTACTTTTCCTTTGATACATTTATTTACTTTTGTTGGGTCTGTAACTGTGCACTTGTGATTTTAAATTTGTTATTCTGGCCCATTTCTGCTGTTATAAGGCACAGTTGACTCCAGGACATGTTTGATGCTCTGCCAGGGTGAACCCTTCTCACACCTAGAACTTTCTTCACTGGTAATCACTTTAATCCTTAGCATTTTAATCTTGTGTTGTGGAATAAATATCCCTGTAATTGTATCATTTTATAAATCAATTTTCTGATCTTTTTTTTTTCAATTTCTTGCTTATACAACACAGTTGACCGGCACCAATGTCTGGTTCCTGGTCAAAAATGTGTGTTTTCACAGCAAATTCCAATGCAATCTTCATTGTGGAAAAAATTAAGTTCTCCTTATATTGCCAAACACTTGAGATTGTTTTGGACAAAGTACCGCTCAACCCATTTTTAATGATAAAAATAGAGACTGTCAGGAAAAGGTGAATGTTTCTACTGTTAGAGACCTAGAGTGGAAAAAATATGGATTTCCTTCAGATAAAGGAGTTGTGTCTTAACTGCAAAGTTGTGTTGCTCCTTTGCAGAGCCTCATGGGATCTGACAAAGTAATTTGTTAATAAAATAAAATCTAACGATCTCGAGTGGACACACAGAAACTGTGCAAATTAATTTGTGGGCTCTCTGTAAAATCTATATATTAAGAAATTCTTCATGAAAACAGATGACTTGAGGAAAGGAAAAAAACTCTTAAAGAGGGTGATTTATATGTGACCACCAAAGATCTGTTGGAAACCTTCTTGCTCATGCTGTTTTGTCTGGGAAAGTATATGCAGTCTTAATCTGTGAATGACTTAAAAGCTGTGGGAAGAACAAACAGTTGGTGTTTTTCCCAGACTTGCTTGTAAAACCCACCTAGAGATTTCTCCTACTGTGAAAAATACTCCCACTTCAGCTTGATTTACTTTGAGTAAATTGGACCGTTCCAAAGATTTTTATGGATTGAGCTTTGTAGTTTGAGATGAATGAGTGCAACCCTGAGGAGTCCACCCTGGGGCCTGAGGAAAATGATACATAATTTGGGAAAGTCTACCTGGCTTGGGGCAAATTCATGCCTTTAAGGTACCTTTTAGGGAGCTCCAGCCTGGGATCTCTGGCAAGCCTTGCGCTCTGAGCAGTCCAGCAAAGCCTTTTGTGGAATTCTGCAAAGCTGGGAAGAATTCATGCCCGTGTCTTGCAGAGCTGTAGATTGTGCTCCTTACAAAGATGTTACATCCGTAAGGGGGTCACGCCGTGAGCAGCACACAGTAAATTAAGTGGAAGGTTTCCCAGATTTTCAAGAAGTCACTTTGTAGTGCTGTGAAGTATTTAAAGGCATGTCTGTTTGCTTGCCAGCTCATAAACGCTTGTCATTCATGTCCTTAACAAGGCCAGCAGGTCAGAACTGCCTGGATTGTGTTTTTAAGGCAGTTAGACAGGCATGCTGAGGTTTGTCCATTTGATGTAATTTATATCAAGCTGACGCTTGTTTCCAGCATAGACCCCCTGGATGGAGAAGCTTCTTGGAACACGTTCAAAAGACCTCACAGAATATCTCATATCTTCACTATTTATTCAGTGTCAAACCAACTGTCTTTTCCCTGCTGGTCCCCCGAAGGGGAGAACTTGACGTGCCAGAGGAGGTTAGTTTTTATCTCAGCTGGTACATAGATCATTTTTCCACCCACCTGTCCCCAGTGGCTCTGCAAGACAATTTCTCACTCCTAACCACTGCAGTGGCATGAGAATGAGGAGCAGGCAGACTGCCTGTGCTCAGGGGTGGTGACAAGGACTCAGGTGGCTGTGACAGCAGACCAGGTGCTCTGTTACCAAACTGGTTATTGAAAGCAGAAATTTGGGTTCAGTTTGTGCCAGTGTCCTTTTCCCACCTCGTACAGGCAAGAAAATTGAGACAAATTCTTCATTAAAATAGAATTTCCAACCATTGGCAAAGATAACAAGTGAGTGACCAGATATCCCTGCTCTTTAGATGCTAATTCCATAGAGCCCAGACACAAAAACATTTGTGGATAATTTGTGCTCATTCTGTAAATGTTTATTAGAGCTTTTCAGAATGAAGATAGCGATGAGCATTTCGCAAATCAAAAAGTGAAGGTGATGTGTGTGTTCCACATGAGAACATGTGTGAGAAGTGGGACTTTGCCATGATATGCACAAACTGTACCACAGAAATGTGCTTATGACAGTGGTCTCGTGCTACTGTGATTTAAAATTGCATTTAACACCACCATTTATCAGTTGGCAGTTCTCTGTAGTGAATCTCAGTGTGTCCTTTTTCAGTATGAACAAGGAGCTCTTCAACACAAGATTTAGTGGCACCAGTTCTAGCAAAAAGCCAGCTGACATTTTTCAGAGAAGGCTGATTTTCAGAATTGCCATTTTTCATAACTAAAATATTTCACAAGCAGTCATCATGCTTTTCAAATTACTCGTGTATGAGTGGCTTAGATTATTGTAATAAAATCTTACGGATTATCATTTTCCTCAGCGTTCATAACCCCAGCTTTTCCTCTCATCTGTGTTACCAACATAAAAGCTATCATTTCTAAGCACCATGTAACAGAAACCAAACCCCTGGTTTTTTGCAGTGCTCAGCAGACTGTGGCAGGGGAATTCAGAAAAGAACAGTGACGTGCACAAACTCCCAAGGCAAATGTGATGCAGCCACCAGGCCGAGAGACGAGGAAGAGTGTGAGGATCACACAGGCTGTTACGAGTGGAAAACGGGGGACTGGTCCAAGGTAACTGCCAACACTTGGTGGGGTTTTCTTTCTGAGAGCAAAGATGTTCAGGGTGCTGAGCTCCCACATGCTGGCTGCATTAATTTGCAGTTTAAATATTTAGGAAGCAAAGGTTTAACTGGTTTTTGGGGTAGTCTCGACCTACACACATAGTCCAGTCCTAGGCTCATTCCAGCCACCTGAAATGAAAGAAAGATTTGAGTTTAAAGGCAGAGCCAAAGCCATCAGTCCCTTCCTCAGGGCTGGAGCTTGCCTTCACTTAGGCCTGCTGAACTTTTTTTCTCCAGTGACATGAGTGGAATTAATTCCTGAATGCAGAGGATTAAAGCAGAGCAGAGTCTGCTCTGTATTTGCATTCTGATCTCAAAGTAATGCAAGGTTTTGCTTGGGAAGGAGGCCTGGCAGTGTGAGAAACTCAACCCTTGCCAGTGTTGCTCAGAAAGCATCCTTTACATTACTGACTTGGTGTTTGCATAAAGGACTAAAGTTTCCCAGCAATATTATATTCCAGTTTGGTTTTATCTTATCTTTCTAACTGTGCTTTTCTTTAAACAGAAAACCTACTTTGTGTTCAGGAATGTACAGCATGTACAGAAATCACTGGGATACAGTAGTTGCACTTTGCTTTCCAAAAACCCAAACTCCAGCTAGCAAAACCCAGTGAAGCAGAGGCCCAGGATGAGCAAATTGGCTTATCTGTGATTGCATTTTTTTTTAGGAATTACAATTATGTGTATACTCTGTCATAGATACATGAATTTAATGGTGTCAGTGCTGGAGAATGCAGGAAGAACCTGCCACATACAGAATGTCTGTATTTATGCTGAGCCAGGAATTTATGTCACAAGATGTTTACAGTATTGAACATTATTTTATTCATAACCTGGCACTCAGAGTCCGTGCTAGCTGGCCAAAACAAACAGTCCCCATGTGTTAACAGGTGAAATAACATTATTTATTTGGTTATTTATTTGTGGAATATTAAAACATTTTGGTGTGCCAACAGTCCCGGGTTCTCTTGATAGGGAGGAACATGAAATGATTGTGTATTCACCAATTACATGGATTGAAAGTTCAGTGCTGTATGAACAGTTCCAATCTGATAAAGATGTTGGCTCACTGCTGGGAGGGCTGCAATCCTGCATGGGTCACAGTGTTGTTGATGGCTTTAGTGTCTGCATGTGAGCAGGGCAGGATCAGTGCAAAATCACTTGTTATTTGTGATTCTTAACTCAGGGTCAGGATCATCCCTGTGCAGGAGGGCACAAAGGCTTGTGTGCTGCATATATGGCCTGCTTCTGTCTGCAGGGAGCTTGTGCCAGTGCTCTGCTTCCCAGGAATTTCACCCTGTGTGAGTCCAGCAGGATGTTCTTGGACTTAGATTTGGGTTGTAATGAGCATTTAAAATTCTAGACATGTTGGTTAATTCTGACTGGACACTTAGGTCACACAGTTAAATTCTTATTCTCTGAGTAGAGGGGGTAGAGATTGCTAGAAAAGGGTAGGTACAATTCTTAGAAGAAAATGTATTGTTCCAGAAACCCAGATAGCTGAAATGTTTGGTGTGGAATTCAATTCTTCACAAATCCTGAGTGAGGGATTTTCATCATGAGGATCCAGAAGCTTTAATACAGGGCTTGGACTTAGGAGGGGAGCCTTTACATTTATCAGCAACTCTGTCTTAAAACAGTTCCTCCTTTAAGGAGAAACACAAAGTCTGTAGCCATTAGATTGTAGTGAACTCTTTTAAATTCATCCTTCCAGGGAAAAATTCCACTGTAAAACATTTGTTCGCAGCCCCGTAAAAGTCACTGTGAGAGAGCTTTGTGCTGACTAAGATGGAAACTTTTTCTGTTAATACAAATTGATCTCAGAACAAGCAACAACTTTGTGCAATCAATGTGTTGTGCATTTGTTGCTTATTGTTGAGAACCATCAGGGAAGCATGATTTAACTAACAGTGGTAATTATCACAGATTAAAATAATGGGCTTTGATGCTTTATGTGCAAACAGCTTGCCTGGTGACTTGGCCTCTGATCCTTAATTTCCCAAACCAAGATTCTGTTTGAAGATGCTGGGAAGTCATGTAAGAGAGAGGGAAAACCTCAAGTCCAGATATAATTGTAAATAGAGTAGGCTGTTTGGGGTGGTATGACAGTGTTATTTTTGTGTTGGTAGTGGCAGTATTTGTAGAATACACAGACTGTGCATGAGGAGATGGGTCAGCTCCCTAAGGAGCTCCCAGCAACAGTAAAACCTCCACACCTACCCCAGATAAATTGTGATTTTAAGTTCTCAGCCCCCATGTAGAAGAGGTGAGGGCTGGAGACGAGGCCATGCTGATCTGAGACCTGCACCCACCAGCCAAAACTTCATCCACTGGCTGTAGCAACAGCTCTGTGGCCATTATCCATGCTTGAAAGAAGAGGGATTTTATCCCATTTTCTGTCAGGTTTATTTACAGCTGGTCCTTGCTGTGTCCTGTAGCTGTGGAAAGCATTTGGAGCTAATTGAGCACATTCAGCAACACAGTCCTGGCTGTCATGTTTGTATATTCTTAATATATTTGCAGCATGTTTCAAGCGTTGCACAGGGAACTGATATATCCAGTTCACTTTGCAAACACATAAGACCAGGTTTGTAAAGTTATTTTTAATGGCTCTGAGGTTGCCTTTGTTAGCCCAGTGCTTGATTAACAGACTGTACTGGAATTCTAAAGGCAGAGAGTTGTTCTGTTACTGGACCTCCATTACCACTGCTACTAAACTTGCAGCTTCTCTGCACTGCTGCCACTTCTCTTTTAAACCCATTTGCTTATAGGGATATAATTATTACTTTTTGCATTTAACTCAGAATTGGTGTTACAAGTCTCATAACTAAACTGTTCCTGCCCCCAGAGTCTTCAAACCTAATAGAAGCATGAATTGCACAGTGCAAGACCCACTGAAGGTGTTAACCTGAAAAAATGTTTTTTATTTTTGCCTGGGTTCTTCAGAATTGCAATTCATTATATCATCCTTTTTTGTACATGATGCAATATACAAAAGGGAGTCCAAACCATCTCCCATTCAGTCGTTTCTTCCAAGAGGAAATTCCACATCCAGTTTGCATTCAGTTAAAGAAACAAACATCTCATACACTCGTTCTACTTTGAAATGGTTCCTCCTTGTTTGAAATCCGAGCTGCTAAATGTTCTAGCGCTGGAAGCGGTTTTACATTTTTGTTGTAGTTGTGCTGGTCAGAGGAACAAACACAGGTTGCTCAGTTTCCCAACACTCGCCTCAGACTCCCAGACTGCTGAAAATGTGCCTCTTGATGCTTTAGCAAGACAGTAGTTCATTCTTTCATGATGAATTATATTTTTGCTGACAAACTTTATGTCGAGGACTACATTCCTGCGTGAACAGAGTGTGTCTTTATGCATGTGGCTCTCTGGGGAGCTGAGCAGGACGCACAGCCCGGCTCCACACCATCCCCTGCTCCAGGCTGCATGGAAGGAGCAGCTGCAGGACTTGGACTTGGCCTTGGAGCCACTGGAAACCTGTCCCAGATGGTGCGGGGAGCTGGAGGTGTTGGCGAGTGGTGGTGGTGACACAGATCTTGTTCTTGAAGGTGAGCAGCACCAGGGGCTGCTTTTTAGCCACCCAAGGCTCCCCCCCTGTCCTCAGATCTCTCCCTTTCTGCTCCAGCTGTAATGTGGCAGGAAAAGATAGCCCAGGGGAGACCTTATCGCTCTCCACAACCACCTCAGAGCAGGTTGTGTTGAGGTGAGGGTCAGGCTCCTCTCCCAGACAACCAGAGATAGGACAAGGGAGGTTCAGGTTGGATATTGTGAAAATGTTCATCACTGAAAGAGTGGCTAAACATTGGAACAGCTCCCCAGGGAAGTGGTGGAGTCACCATCCCTGGAAGTGTTCAAAAAACAAGCAGATGTGGGTGTCATGGGGAAGGTGATGTTTGGTCAAAGGTTGGACTTGATCTTGGAGGTCTTTTCCAACCTTAGTAATTCTTTAATTCTTTACAGGTCAAGGCTGTATTTTTTGAGTTCCTTTCTTCCAGTTGTCCTTTGCACTCTTCTAAGGTATAGTTGAGGAGGCAAGGTTATATAGCAGGAGCAATTCTCCACAAGATTTTTGTTAATTTTTCGTTATTTCCAGTTTTACTTAATTGTTTCTCAATTTTACATGTCTCAAATTCTGTCCTTACTGAAGTTCTGTATTTGGAGCCAATAACACAGAATGGTTCAGGGCTCCCAGTTTCATTTTTTTGACTATTCTCCATTTCGCTGGTGTTGTATCAAGGAAGGTGGAATTACAAGCCACATACACAGCCTCCATCATTAGCTCTGACTTTCACAAGGGGCATTTTCAGCTCTGTGGGTGGAAGTTTAAATATGCAACTTCTGTCCCTCAGGCAACAATTTAGCTCATTAACCTATTATATTACCCAGCCCAATGAAAAGACTTTTAGAAGAAGAAAGACACATAGAGGCCTTGTAGCACGTTGGCTTTGCCATATTTTTTTCTTTGCAGTTACAGTAGGTGCTCTGTAAATACTAAGGCCTGTATTAATCTCAGATAACCCAGTGTAAATCCAGGGTAACTGTCTTTCATTCTGCCCTACAACCCACTGGCCACAGGCCAAGGATCTCACTCAGCACACTGGGTCAGATATCAGTCTCTCTTGCATGAGGGTAAACCCAGATTAATTCAGGCACTTGAGTTAATGCAGGTTTATGCCAATGCCATGCAGAGCAGGATCTGACCTGGTGGACTGTGCAGAATCTTTGAGTCTTGGATAGGAACCATCACAGATTCATGCTCTCAAGAGAAAGCAAATACATAACATGTCAAGCTGGGCTTCAGCTGGCAGAGAAAGTAGAGGAAAAATCTATTTCTACCACTTCACATCTTGTATAACCACCTGGCACAACTTTCACTCGATTCAGAAAGATTGTACACTCCAGAAACTGCAAAGCACTAGTAAGGATCAGCTTGGCAAAGTGTCATGTTCAACAATATTCTTGTTGCCAAAGAGTGTCAATAGTGATAAAGCACATCTGAAAAATCACCTTTAGCCACCTGCCCTCCCTGGGCATCAAGAGTTGCCAATTCCTTTATTGTACTCGCTGAGCCTGTGAAATTCTGGAGATGGATTCTCATCCCAGGAGAATATTAACAGTAGGGAGAGAAAAAAAATCTAATTTCCTATAAGAAAACTACTGGCTTCATGCCAGACATTGAGGTGCTTCACACTGAAGATCTGCAGTCATTCATCACAGTGGGTGGTAACAAGGATTTGTAATTGCAAATTAATTGTTTTGGCAGGATTACAGGAGGGCTTATTCTCTGAGAGATAAACCCCCAGCCTTGCAGTACACCAGAAAACATGTTGGTTTTGGGGGGTTTTTTCCAAAAATACTCTACAATCTCCCAGTGCCAGGAAGGCATATTTTCCAAGCTCCAAATGATTGGGAACATCAACAAAATCCTCTATGCGCCTCACTTTTAATGATTAATTCATATTACATAATAAGAAGAGTAAATCAATGGCAGCTGTGGTTTGAGAGGTGTATTCAAAGCTGTTATAAATATAGAAGCAAAACTGCCCTTTGTTCTAACATTCATTACAAATTCATGGCTTGACCCGACATCTGTTTATGATAAGCTACGGACAACTTGTTAATTCTTCATGAAGATCAGGACTAAGTTCATCTTCTTCTACCTTGAAGAAAATAACTTTTCTTGTTGGATTGAGAGAAAACTCTGCAGGAGGGATGGTAGCTTAAAACTGCAGTGGCACATCAGAGCTGACAGACCTTTCCCAGCCACTGAGCAGTTCCATGATTTATGTCTGCTCACATGCCTTCAGCACCACTGGAAGGTTGTCCAGAGGCCTCACTGGTGCACATCAGTTGTTCTCCAGAAGGTGATGGAGCTGGATGGGACAGGAGAGGATCCAACAAGCTTTAGTAGTCATATTCCCTGCTTCTGTGGCCCTAGACATGGCCAGGAGTCAGAGAGCTGTCCTAAACCTAAGTCCTGCCCCATGGACTGCACTGATTTGTGGTTCCCTGTGGTTTGTGGCTCTGGCACACAATCTCTGATATGCAAACCAGAGCTTTTCTTGCCAACAGCTGAATCTCAAAACACCCCTCACTACAGGAGATGAGAACAAATGGCCCAAAACTGGTTCTACCAGCCAGGGACACTCTTGAATTTGAACAGGGCTGGTTCACTAAGATGAATCCCTTTTGCTCTTTGATTGTCTGTGCCCACATCTATGGAATGTCTTTAGCTGTGGGCAGAGGTGTAAGTGTTGCATGATGGCACTAGAACAAGGTCGAGCCTGTACCTGGGCCTGGGCTGAGAGCCAGTCCCAGTGGATGCAGCTCTGGTTGGAAATCAGTCATGGAAAGGGAAGAGATGCTGACTGCAGTGCTGGCCATGTCATTCCCCTGGGCACTGCAGGCTCCAGAGGCCAAGTCCTGCTCCTGCCGTTCAAGCTGCTCCTTGTTTGCACAACAGATTGCACAGCTCCTCTCTGCTGGAATTTCTGCTGGGAACATCCATGGTACAAATTACTGTGAAGGTTCCATAGTAAAGGAGAATGTGCTGCAAAAAGATCAGATTAATCAGTGTTTTGTTTGAAGTGGAGCACACTCTGCCACAGTGTTACAGTCTCATATTCCAACACAGCCTCCAGTGATCCTATTAACTGGAAGAGTAACTTCTCTTTTTTGGTATTTTTATTGAAAAGCTTGGTCCATTAAGTGCATTTTTCTGATGGAGAGTTAAAGCCTTCCACCAAGACCAGTTGGTTGGAAATGAAATTACATTGTGACTGTTTTACTCTTGTTTTTTAAAGTGAGGAAGAACAAACAGTGAAAGACAATCCTGTTCAAATGTTGGCATTCATTTTCTCTGAGTTACTCTGAGATGTTGCAGTGTCCAGAATCGTGTTTTTGAAAATATGGGGAGTAGTAATTTACCATTTAAAGTCTGTAGTACCTATCTGAAGAGGATTTTCCCCTTGAATCCTTACAGCATGTACTGCTAGCAGGGACTGCTGTAATTTTGCAGTCTTTCCAATAACCTTGTGAGATTTATAATGGCTACCAAGGCATTAAGGTCACAATCTCCCAGAACACCTTTAAGGAGCAATTAGTGCCAGTCTGACTGACTGTGCAAAGAGATGAAAGTGTTAGTCAGCACCACACATCAGAGCTGATAGCTCCATGTCTAGAAAATACTCAAGCAGGACTGAATGAGAGATGAGCAGCCTCTTGCTGAAGTTAAATAATCCCATAGGAGTCCTGAGTTTAATTACTTCCTTTAATAAATTGCATTGGGGTAGCATTGATCATTAACTGATGAATAACTAATAGTAACTAATAATGCATTCAGTGGGGCTTCAACTCCCAAGATATTCTCTCAGGATAACATCTGGGGCAGGAGTCAGGGTGGGAATGGAGCTGATGTGAGCCCTGAGAACCTGGCTCAGCACAGGCAGCACACAGTGCTGTAGGAGCAGAGGGGATTCTCCAGCATCCAGCCTGGCCTGAGTTCTGTGATCCCACAGCTGTCCATTACTGCTGAGGTGATTTAAAATTACCTTGATCATGCCTTTTACATCAGGTGTTTTTCACTGTCAGGTCCTTGCAGTTTTCCTGGTGGAACAACCTCTGGAGTATTTCCACTTTCTGCCACAGATCCAAACATGGCACAAGTGCAGTAGGTGACCTGCTAGAATATGATCCCCTGTGTGCAGCCCTGTATCACCTCACAGCTCTGCCCGAGCCTGTTCTTGACATCCACTTTGAAACCTCATGAGAAGTAAATCCTGCCTGATTGGAATATTGGATTAAATGGTATTTTCTCATCAGCATCCACCTGGGCTCCACTGCACAAGTACTTTAGGGGCACTGTCACTACCCAGAATATTCATGTGTTCAGCCTTTAATCTCTGAACTCTCTCTACACAATGGAACTTTTCAGAATAGCGAAGCCAAGCATAATTATGCAGTGAGACATGCTGGATGTGCTGGTCAGGTCTTGTTCCTTGGGGTCATGCAGTTTGAAAGTACAGCTGTAGGCAGTTTGCAAAAATTGCTTCTCTTTTCCTGCTAAGATACTGTCACATCAGCCATGAGCATTTGCTGCCATAATTTATTGTTTCTTCCCATACTGAGTCAGAAGGGTATGCATTTTTTTCTTCTTGGCTAAATTAAACAAATCAGTCATTTCACAAAAGTTTCCAAATGAAAGATTGTTGTAAGCAAGACCAGATATGTTCTTTTACAGATCTGGGGTTCAAAAAGAAGGAAAAAAAAAAAAAAGAAAGAAAAGAACAAGGAAGCTTGAAAAACAGCTTACAGTTTGCTTTGGGCTAATTAGATCTTATCAGCGAAAAGACAGATATTTCTTTCTTTAGTGTGATGCCATGGTGAAAGTTGACCTGGTGTTTATGAAAGCATATTGCACGCTGCTTTTCAGCTAGAACTATGGGGTTTAAATTAGTGATCCTCATAAAAAGCCTGATGTGAAGGTGTGTGGAGCACTGGCTTGCAGAGCACACATGTGTGTGCTATTAAGGTCCCGGGAAGGGAGCAATTACAGGACCTTTGTCATTCATCTCAGATGCTGTGGTAGAATGTTTTTAATAGGAACTTGTCTTGCTTTCTTTCTGACTTTCATAGAGGCAAGAAATAAGACCCCCGAGGGGAAAAACACTCTACCCTAACGCCTTGAATACTTGAACTCTGAAGTCAGTAAAGCATGACTCTATCTCTCAATACTGGAGCTTTAGCCATGGTGTTATCCTTGGCTTCAGCAACTTCCAGCAAACTGGGGACAAACCAGTATCTTTAAACATCAGATGACTGCAGACTGATGAATAAAGGAAAAAAATCCATCTTGCCTGCAGTTTAGTTGTGACAGTTGTCTAGAAGAGTATCTCCCTCTGACAGATCAGCCCTCTCCATCCTGGAGTGTGCTCAGGCCTGGCTGGAGGGATGCTGTCACCTTCTGCTGGAAAAAGTCTCTTACAAAAAAAAAAAAAAATATTTACATCTGTCCCTTGGAGGTTAGAAAAGTGACATTTCTGAAGGTGTCCTGGGGTCTGAAATGTATCCCAGCCTTCCAGGAGCCCTCAGCAATGATCCATTATCTCATTCAGACCTGAACTTGTCTCTGTGCTGGTAAATCTGTACCTCTTCTGCCCCCATTAAACCTCAACACAGGGATTCTTTGGACTCTCTTATGTGTTCCTGAGCTGCCCAACAGCAGCCCTGCCCTGGCTTAATTCATTCTCATTCTCCTCTCTTTCTCTATCTTTTGTAGACCTTTTTGAAGACCCTGACACATCTCAGCACCTTCTGTAAATTCGTTCTATTTTAATACCTAATATTCTCCTGAGGCATTTGCTTTCAAAGCAATTAGACATCTGTCAGCACCTTTGCTAGATTTCAAGCTTTCGTATCAGTATCCTAAGGTGGAAATAGCATTCCAGTTGAAAAATCATAGCTTGCTCCTCAGGTTAGAGTTTTTCAGTAAGTAAATCTTCTTTAAGCTGATGAATGCAGCTGCTGCCTTGACAATTTGTGAGTTTATTTCCTTCTGGATATCCCCACTGGCTTGCATGTTACTGCCAAAGAATGTGAATGGAGGCATTTCTGTCTTCCATTTGCCTTCCTAAGCAGTGTTTGGCCTGGGAGTTACAGGGGCTCTCATTAGCTTCACTTTTTGTAGCTGTTCATTAACCCCCTCTATTTTACAGTGCTGAGCAACCCTTTGATCTTTGCATGGAGGTGGATTTCCAGTTTCCAGTGCCTGTACTGTCACTTTAGGGCATTCTGGTTAAACTCTGGGAATTGTGCATATGCATTTTTGTGATAGTGGCACCACTGGCAGTGCCTGGTGGAAGTGAAAATTCACTTCTTTGTTTGGCACCAGCAACTACTCAGCCCTTTGTCCCAGCCCCAGCTCCCCAGAGGAGACAGACTGCTGGTGGGTTTTCCCTGGTGAATCCAGCCCTGAAAATTGTTCTGTGGATAAGGTTCCTTGCTCCATAAACATTTGGGAACAGAGAATCCATAGCAGTGCATTTAGCTGTCCAGAGAAGGAGAGAAGGTATTTATGGGAATTTGCTGTTCAGTTGGAGTTTGATTTTTATGCCTCTTTTAATGATGTCCTCTTTTCATAGTGCAGCATGAGTAACAATTCCCCCTTTGTATGTATTTTGTATCTATTCCTATTTCCTATTGAAATTCCTAGGAAAGAGACTATCCAAGTACTGAGTTGAGAATTTCATCTTAAAATAAGCCAGATGTCCAACCTTCCTTTAGCTGCCAAGCCCAAAAGAGTTCAAGAAAGTTGTTAAAATCTGTCTTCCTGGCTGTGAAAAACTAATTGCATAGCATAGGTGATGATCCCAGTCTCCCAGGAGAAGGAATAAAACTGCTTCGGGCAAAAGCTCTGCTGTTATTTGTCTGAGGATTGGAGTTGGCAGTGTCTGTGGAAAACAGTTTCACTGCTTGCCCTCCTTACTGATTAACAAATGCAGAGACAGGAACACAAAGGTAGGTGAGCGTTTGTGTGTTGGTATCTGAAAATCTAATTCACCTTATGAGAAAAATGCTGCTTCCTTCCTTTTTTTCCTTCTTTCTCCCCATGTCCCCCCTGTTAAGAGCACAGGGAGTGCTTAAAAGCCAGAGGCAGAGGTTTCAGCCTCGCTATGTTACAATCACGTGAAGGAAGCCCATGGCCTGAGTTATTTAATGCCTGTGTGATAACACCGATTCTATTTGCAAAATGAATGTACAATTCCCTCCCCATGCGAGGAGTTTGGGGAGGATTAAGATTAGTAAAGCACTGTGAAGACTAAAAGTGCCACTGAAATCCTGAGGATTAAAGGTTGCATTTGACTTGTGAAGTGGAAGGGCCCAATAGTTGCATTTATCAGGATGAAACTTGTTCACTTTAAATCCAGTGGCCATGCCTAACTGGCTTCCAGGCTGGTGGAAGTCACTGAGGCCACTCAGTGCTGGGAAGGAGCTGAGGGACACACAAAACTAAGGAAATGCCCAGTTCTCACTGCATAAATTCAAATTGTGAAGAAGATTTAAAGCAGGGGCTTTAATTCCTGATTTTTGGAATAGCTCACTGTAGGGCAAGAGAAGGGTTCGTTCAGCACAGCCCTCAATACCATAACCATTGCTGAGGTATTATTTAACAGTGATCAAATTTTTATGTAAATTCAACATCTGAAAAATCTAAAGGCAAGAATATCTGTCATAAACTGGGGTGCTGAATCTAAATTGAAATAAGATTGTAAAGGAAAAAAAACCCAAACAGCAGAAGTTTCTTGTGATACTTCCAGACCAAAATGACCTTGGCTTTGCTGTGCTCTCCCCCGTGGACGCAGAGGTGGAGCCCGGTGTGCATCCACATGTTCTGCCCTTGAATCCTGGACTCACAAGCATCCACACTGCACACACAGGATTTGGACCTGAACTTCAGTCCAACCTCAGTGGTGCCCATCTTCTGAGCCTCTCCAACGTTTGGCATCCCTCTTTTGAGAATTACCTGAGGTGATGGTGTTTTTCAGGGAGAAAGCTCCAGTGCCCTGACTTTGGTGGGAAACAGCAGAGGACAGAAAACATGACCTTTTTTACATCATTCTATTGATATCTCCTGAGCTTTCCTCACCTCCTCCTCTCCCTCATCGTTTGCTTGTGTGTGGCTTTAGCAGAAACAGGAATCTTACCCAAGTCTTGCAACCCATTGTTTCTTTATGTTAAATACAAGGTTCTTTTATTGACTCCAGCTGCTGCGTCTCCCTGTGCTCACTGTGTTTGCTTTATTAAAATTGAACAGCGTGCAAGTAGGACATTGTAAATCACAAGTGACTGGGCCAGAGGAAGAGGGAGGGAGAAGGAGGGACTCTGATTGTATGACAACAAAGAGAGCATATGAACAGGCTGGGCCTCCTGGCTAATAGCAGCCAAAACTCGTGAGTACAATTTGCAATTGCTCCCAGGGGGACAGGCAAGTGCCAGACAGTTAGCAGGGATAGATGGGAGTGAACACTGGAGTACCTGATGTGTTCTCTCCTCTCCAGAACACAGCTTCTCAGAGGTCTGGGCACGCAGGAGCTGCAGCCTCTGCTGTAATCCTGGGATTTATCTTATATCAGTGCCTGGTTGTGGTCATTCTGTCTGTGCAGGAAGCCTTGTTAGACCATCCAAGTCTCGGAGAGGGGTTTTAAACCAAGTACCACTGTGTCCCTCATGGAGAGGGAGGTGGAAGCTGCTGGTCCTTAATTAAACATTGCACATTTTTCAGCTTTGCCTCTTCATGACTGAACGTGGGGGGAATTTCGTTTTTGTCTGCTTGAACCCCATGGGCACTCACAGGGGACAGAGTAGGGCAGAAAGGCAACAGGTTCTTTTCCTGTGCCAGGAGAGTTCCCCTGCTCACAGCACTCCCTGAAGGTGTAAAACTATCCCGGACAGCACAGCAGCCCCACGGAGGCTCCCTGGCTGCCACAACGAGCCCTCAGCAGCGCAGTGGCCGCACACCGTGCTCTGGCAGTGATTTTTGCTGTGCAGGTGACATGGAAACCTCAGCGCTCGGTGTGCTCTCCCCTGCAGTGCTCGTCGACGTGCGGGAAGGGGCTGCAGTCGCGGGTGGTGCAGTGCATGCACAGAGTGACCGGGCGCCACGGCAGCGACTGCCCGGCCCTGGCCAAGCCCGCAGCCTACAGGCAGTGCCACCAGGAGGTCTGCAACGACAGGATCAACGTCAACACCATCACCTCGCCCAGGCTCGGTGAGTCGGGGCCCTGCGGGGAAGGCGCCGCCTGCCCAGGGAGCCCTGTGGGGTAAAAATGGGGCTGCAGTGACTGACGGGGCCAGAAATTGGGAGAGGGTCAGCCAGACTCCAGCCTAAAGGTCTGATGTGGGTAGGTCCTGTCTAATCCCTGCCTCAGGCTGTGCCCAAGTGGAGTGCTGAGCAGAGGATGGAGCTGGGAGAGCAGCAGGAGTACACAAATGGTGGGTGATCGATTGGATTGATTGATTGATCGATCACAGAGGTGAGGGAGCTGCCAGGTGCATCTTTCTCCATCACAAACCCCTCCACACCCTGCCTGTGCTGCAGTGAGTGTAAAGTAGGATCATTTATTCATTGTGCCCCAGGAAAAGTACATGATCCTGACAGGTGGTTTGATGGATTGATTTGCCCAGGGGAGCAAGAGAGCATCCAGCCTCTTCCTGTAAACCCTGTGATCTTCTGTCACTGTCCTCCTCCTCACCCTCCCTGCATTCCCTGTGTCCCTGGCTGAGATGGAAATATGGTGATAACCCTTAACACTGTATTTAAGACATGCCACTAGTTAAGAATACTTTTGTTAATACAAATTTGTGGGGATCCCATTATTTTCCACATCATATTTCCTCGGTTTATAAGGGCACAAAAATATAAACATACTAAAATATATATTTTTCAAACTTCAGCCTTGTGTGTTCAGCCACAGCTCCAAGAACTGAGTTGGTTTCTTTACATTTCACACATCATCACCAGTTAGATGAAGCTAAATTAGGGCATCAGCTATGCTGACATAGCCTCATGGGTGCCTCCTGTCCCATTCTGGTACAAGAGGCTGGGTTGTAAACAAGAAGAGGTTACCAGAAAGAGCAGCCTCCTCCCTCACAGCTGAGCTGGTCTTGTGGGCTGAGAAACCCCTCACACACATGAAAACAGAGAACTCCTAAATAATAGAGAACCATTTTCTAATAACGCTGTCCAGTATTAAATAACACTTAAACTAGGACTGGACTGGAAGCTTCTGAACTGAAATTTGTTCCCCAAAAGTTTACCAGATGCTTTAAGAGAAAATGGGGACTTTCATTCTTGCAAATGTACTCATGCTGGGGGGCTTCTAACCTCTTTTGGTAAAGAACACATGAGAGTACTTCCCAGATATTTTAGCACTAAGAGCATAGTGAAAGGAAAACATTTCATTTGAGAAGTAAGCCCTTGATACACTGATGAGACAAGAAATCCATCCTAATTCACGTTTTAGGACAAAGCAATAAAATGCTCACATGTTTAGAAGACTGAGGAGGCTCAAGTCCCTGCTGAAAGTAATCTGCAAGTAATTTGGGATGTTTTTGTTTCTAAACCAGTCTTGGAATCACCAGGGCCAGAAACAATGATATTTGATATTAGCAGAAAGACATATCATTGAGTGTTTTGCTCTTCTTGCTTATAACCAATTCTAATTGGATTAGCTTTAAACTGAATTTTCTGTTTTCTGCAATGGAAGCATCAAAAAAAAAAAAAAAAACCAACCCAGAAAAAAAAATCCAGTAGTCTACAGAACCCTTGCTGCCTTGTCCCTACTGCAGAATGATTTTTTGTCCTGGATAGCATTTGCAGAAGTATCTAAGTGTGGAGTTCACCTCACCTGACTTTTATGCCTGTGTTCGGTGTCTCTCAGTGAAGACACGTTCAGAGAGGTTATTCTGTCACTTCCTTCCTGTCTTCCTTCAGAACCTATGAGGGACATTGGACCTCTAAAATATCAGTCCTAGCCTTGTTTGTGGACCAGTTTCTATTATGTGAACTCTTCCATCTCAGATTCATAACATCTGTCTCAGGTGTTATTGCCAGGTGTGTGATCTATTCAGCTCCATCCCACGGACTGCAGCGTGGAGTTAATGGCCTTAAATCTGGGCTGAATCTTGGGATGTTTTGTTCATCCAGGCCTGTTTGTCTCTGAGACAACACTACAGGTGCAGCATGAGTTGGTTTGCACTCCCCATTCCTGAGAAAGGAAGGAAAAGGAAGGAAAAGGAAGGAAGGACCCTCCCTCCCCTCAGGTGCAGGGCTTTTGACCACACCTGCAGTGCTGCTCCCTGTCTAATCTGGCAGTTTCTCCTTTCTTGTCTCCTCCCAAGCTGCCCTCACGTACAAGTGCACAGGGGACCAGTGGACAGTGTACTGCAGGGTGATCCGTGAGAAGAACCTGTGCCAGGACATGCGGTGGTACCAGCGCTGCTGCCAGACCTGCAGAGACTTTTATGCAAACAAGATGCAGCAGAAGAGTTAATGAACCTGTGCTCCTCCTTAGAGTCTTGCAGCTGTTGGTATGTAAATCATGGACTAGTAGGTCTGAGTACTGGAACTTCATGAGTTGCTACAGTGTGGTGGATCCCAAAGCAAACCTAATGAGACTTGAAACTAATTCTACAGACTGGATACCAAAGCAATCCACTCATCCACCTTAAAAAAAAACCACACAGAAAGGGTCATCTCAAGGAGCCAGTCATATCTGAGTACTTTGACATCCTCACATTTTTCATTAATGCTTCTTACTTTAATATATTAAATCACCAGCCACTGGATGGCTTGCTACCTTTAAAGAAAGGACAAGAGTTGCAAAGTGATTACATTGGATAAAGTTATGGGTACCTCCATGGGGGAAGGCCTCTGGCAAAATAATTCAGCAAAGGTAGAGACATTACTTAATCTTTTAATCTTGGCTTTTATCTGTTGTTTTCAATTCCCAGCAGTTATCCCACTGCAGAGTGGGCTTGGAGGGACACGCATAAATGAAAGGCTTAGTTTAAAGAGAGGATTTGCTGTAAAAGCTTGTGAAAACTGATAGCAGAGGATGGACATCTCTGAATTTCCTACAGAAAACTCAGTATAATTATAGCCAACATTCCAAGTCATATTTTTAGAGCCACTAATAAGGAGTGCTTTTCCTTTTAATTTTAAAAAACAATCCTCTCTATCTTTTCCCCAGAATAATTGATGTTTCTTTTATGAAACCTAATTTTTCTCTGAGCGTAATGAAATGAAAGCTTATTAACAGCCGTAGATAGTTACTTTTAAACAAGAACCATTTACATGAGATGGGAGAAGCCAGAAATCATTTCATCCAGTAGAGTTCACTGAGGGATTGCTTGGCTTAAGCTCTCTCCAATTTTTAGAAGTCAATCAGGTAATGAGACTGTTGGTTCTTGTAAGAGGACTGTGAAACTGGATAGGGTTGGAACAGAAACTGAATTTGGAACAATCTTTATGAAAAGGATGTAGTGGGGAGCAGAACAGGTGTTTCCTATCTCTGGGCTCTTTTACACAGCTGAGGTTATGTAGCCTTTGGAGTAGTCAGGGGTACAAGACATTCAAAGTGTAACCTGGAGCTGGTGGAAGCCACAGGGCTCAGACTTCCATTGCTTTCAGGAAGGGTTGGGAATTTATTCACTGTATTTGAATGCTCCCTGTCTGACTTTTGTGGTGCTGTCAGAGCATTTACAGGTGCTGCACACACAATACTCTCTGCCATGTCTCTGCACTTTAAACCAGACTCCTCTCTGTGATGTGAGACTTGAAACAGGAGCTCTGCCCAGGGCAGGGCTTGTCCCCTCCGTTGTCACACACATCAGTGTCTCCCTATCACATCTTGCTCCAGCAAGTATCATTTCCCTTGCCAGGGCCCAAGGCCGTGGTTGAGTTTCAGCGCACTCCTTGTGACAGAACAGAGCCCTTGGGATAATTGCAGCTTTGTACTCGCTCTAGAGCTGTGTGTGACTGTTTGACTCCTTGGAGCTGAGCACAGAACCAAGCCCAGCTACTCCCCCAGTCCCTGGGCCAGGCTGGATTGCAGCTCACACCTGGTCCCAGGCTGTCTTTGTTGCTGTTGTCTCTTTTTTTCAATGCAAGGAAGGATAAAGACTCTTAGTACCTGACATGCCTTTAAAGCAATTTTTGCTTATTACAGTTCTTTCCCTATCTAGGACCTCACTGGAATAACCTATGAGCATTTTATTAAGAGCTAAATTTTTCAAGCACAGGGAGATAATGTTCATCAACAGACTAATCCTGTGTGAGCTTCACATTGAGATCTGTGCTTGTCAGTGCAAATGAGTGTGTGTGCACCAGGGCTGGCCTGATGCACAAGGGCACATTTGCACACCCTTTTTTCTCAAGTGCCTGTCTCAAACAGATCTGCTTTCCAATGCCTCAGATGATTTTCTCTATCAGGGAAATGATTCCAGCTTGGTTTTTGTTATACTGGATGCTTTTTTGGCGATTTATAATCAGGACCAGACCTCCTTTTCATGTTATTCCCACCCTGTCGCCCAGCGCAGAGGTTGTGTAAGTACTTAGCAAGTAATCAATGGAAAACTGCTGGCAGGGGTGACAGGGAAGATTAAGCAATACCAGGTGATACTCAATTAAGCAAATTAACAGGTGGAAGAACTGCTAATAAGAAAGTTCCAAGAGATCAGAGCCCAGAGGACCTGGTTTATATTGGTATTTCACAGTGGTGTTTTCCCCTTTGCCTGCAGTGACACTGGGACTGTCCTTGCTGCCTCTCTGCCCCCACAGCCACCCCTGGGTCCTCCTCACTTGGTTTGGAATTACTGTTTTATTTCTCATGGTCAACATTTTCTCTGTTACCTTGGCAGAATTGCATGTGAATTATCATTGCTGGGAATCAAAGGTGCTTCTCCACAGCAGGGAACGTTTTCCTTCTGGTGCTGATCTGTGACCCTCTCTAGGAAAAAGGTAGGACATAGGAGAGGAAAGATTTTAGGTTTTGTATTTTTCAGTAATAATTCACTACTGGCCACTGTCCAGAGCAGGGTGCTAGGCTGGTTAGACCTGTGGCCTGACCCAATCTGCTGGGTTCTGGACCCAAAGGACACTTGGGTCCAAGTTCTGGGTCCTACCTAAGGAAACAGGAATTTACAAGGATTTTTTTTCAACTGTCTGAGCACTGAGAAAAAACCACCTCTCTTGCCCTCACAGCTCACAGATTACCATGCATCAACCTTTTCTTTTTTATAATCAACTCCCCCAACATTAATTAAAAACCGATGGCACAACACAGTTCCATTTTATTCAATTCTCTTACTTCACATGGTGACAACCTTCCCATCACATAACAGCCAGAAAAATAATAACAGCAAAAAATGCATTCTGTTCAATATTCCTGCACTTCTGGTTTTTATCACATCATAGGAGCTTTACAATGAATTCACAGCTATGCTCTGCCCTCAGTTACCACATTCTGGTGAAAAGAAAAGCTGTTTGTTTCAGTGTATCTATGACAATACTTTTCTTAGTTGTTCATAAGAGATTGATGCTCTTTTGATTACAGTGGTGGTATTTCCATATTGTAAACAATACTCTGTACTGTTACTAAAGTACTGTACATTTCTAGTTGCACAATTGTGTTATTGAGTGTAGATTCTCACTATCTCATGTATGGTGCTATTTTTTGTTGGTGGAAAAGAATCTTAGCAGTTGATTATTGCTTGATATTTTATTATAATACAGGGATATATTCTCCATGGCAATAATATCATTTAAGTTTTCTCATTACAGAGTGAAATGTATATATTTTTCCATTAGCTAATTTGCATATGTACTGTATCCATGGTAATTTTCTTCTTGGTGCTGGTTATAAATAGAAAAGGTAAAAACAGTCAAACTGAATGGAACCAGTTGTAAATGAAAGCCAAAAAAAAAAAAAAACAGAAAAGAAGAAAAGAGGATCATTCCATTTTGAACAAATTGAATATGTTGAATAATAAATTTATTTTTTCCATAACAACTTTAACAAGGTTTCTGAACTTGAAACAAAAATACAAAGCAAACCCAACAGCATGAAAATTAAGAAAAAGGAGTGAAGCTGTAAGTGGTACGTGATGCATCTGTGTAATACTGGACTGAGACTGGGATTTGGTTAAATCCAAACCAACTGTTTAATTGCTGTGGTCGGTTTAAAAGGTCATTTGGCAGTAAAATTCTGGCACCTCAGAGTTCTCAGTGTGCTAACAAACCAGGGAATGATGGGTCTTGTCCTGGTTGGGTTGCAAAATAAAGCACAGGGATATTAACACCCGAATAGTGTCTTACCAGGTCTGTGGTCAGTGACACAACAGTAGAAAATTCCTGTCTGGGAAAGGTGCACCAGGCTCTGTTTGGGATAACTCTGAGTGCGCCTGGGCAGGCTGTGGGGAGGGGGAAGCTTCTGCCTGGGGAGAGGTTCTGAGAGTGCTTTTGGGGAAGGTTGTTCTTGCTGTGCTGAGCTGGGAGGGAGCAGCAGCTCCACAGGCACCCCCTGACAGTGAGCAGTGCTGAGCGTGTGGAAATTTATATTGGAGCAAAACTATCCCATCCATTGGGAGGGTACCTGCATAACCTGGCTGCACACTGCCCTGGTGTGAAATAAACAGAGTTACTTCAGTGCCAAGTGTTTTGGATGTCTTTGTTAAAGGCACTAACCAGAATCTTTGTACTGTTTAGCTCCCCCCAGCATGGTGAAGTTTTTTGCAGTCAGCTGCACACACATACACCTGTAGGGTCCTCTCCCATCCTGTCTTACAAAGATGCTATCGTCTGTATCCCACTCCAGCTCAATTCTTGTTAAAAGGATGCCTCCTGGAGATCTTGCTAAAGCAGCCTTAAAAATTCAGGAATATAGTGCAGTGGTGGACTTGGCAGCGCTGGGTTGGACTTGATGATCTTCAAGGTCTTTTCCAACCCAAACGATTCTATGATTTTATAACAAACCAAAGCAGAGTTGGTGTGAGAGCCCTCCTCCCAGAAATGATTTCCAGAAATGGAGTTTATACTTTAATAACAGAGCTCACTTACTGATTTCACACTGGATTCATGGCACAACACTGATGGGCTTCCCAGTTTTCTGAGGCAGCCTTAGGAGATAGCAGCCCAGCTGCCACCCTGCACAGGACCATTCTCAGCAGCAAAGCTGCAGAAACTCCATCCAAGTGGTGCTGCACATTAACACATCATTGTGTTTGTGCCTTGCCTGGAGTCAACATCTGATTGCAATTGTTGACCTGTTTGAACAATAAAACGTAGCTCTAAGCCTGGGGAAGCCAAAGGGCTTTGCATTAAGCTGGGATATGGCAGTGGGTGGGAGGGGTGTAAGGAATGCTGTCATACATTTGGCTTGAAACGTTCCTGGTATGTGCCAATATCTCTCCTATAAATCCAGTAGGATTATATACTTAGTGTGCCTGTTTTGCATGTAGCCCTTTGCTGTTTTTCTCTTATTCCTAATCCCCAGGTCTGCCCAAGCCATTGCCCTTCCCTGTGAGCTCAGTTGGTTTATTTTTTAAGGCACCTCAGCCAAGGTCAGTAAAGGCAAGTGGGGTCAGATGGCTCTGGTGCTCTGACACAGAAGGATCAGGAGGAAAGTAAAATCCCTCCTCCCCTCCTTGGAGGTCACTTCTGCCTCCACCAACTCCACCTGCTTCCTTCACTCTCCTGCTGTCCATGGCAGCCTCAGCTGTCCCTTGCAGCAAGCTGGCAGCACCCTGCTTGCTCTGGAAGGAAATTTCCTTCCCAAATGTGGAACACTTCATCCCCACATCAGCCCCACACTCGCCAAGTACCCCTGCAGGAGGACTCTGCTCTTAGGTGGAGTGAAAACCAAATGTTCCCTTGTGCTTTCCCCAACACCACGTGGAGCATTTCCATGGGGAAAGGAATGTTTTCTTCTTGCTGGAGAGTGTCAGTGCAAACACCAGTGTGCTGTGGGGTTCCAGGCAGAGAAGATCCATGCCAGATGCATTCCTGTTCTGTGCACTCACACTTCTGATGGTGCAAGGAAGAGTGGGATGGTTGCTGCTCTCCATGTGGCCTGGAACGGAGGGAAATGCTCAGTTTTCACCAGGAGAGCACTGGTAGCTCACCAGTGTGCAGGGCTGGCTCCACCACCCCACAAACCACCAGCTGCTGAAGGGTCACTGACAGATTGCTGTAAGGTCACTGCACACCACAGCATCACTGGAGCCTTCCTGAAGACAGAGAGTGAAAGCACTCGGACTGCTGAGGGATCAGTGAAAAAGGGGAAGCCTCTAACAGAGTCTTTCATGTTGTACCAAGATCAGTGCAGCCTGTCCAGCAAAACCAGATGAGCCATTCTTGGGTTGGACTTTTTTTTCATTTTCTTGGAAAAGACATTATTTGACCATTTTTCAGCTTCCTTTTCTTTCCCCAGCTCTGTACTTTTCCCCTTGATTTTGTCTCTGATGACAAAAGGACCCAACCAGACTGCAGCTTTGTTTGGCACCAAACTTCCCTCCTGAGATGTTCACACAAGAAGTCTTTTATCACTGTGGGGGCTCTGAGCCAGAGGTGCTTGTGGTGGAAGTGGCTGGGACTGTAACCCCAGGCTGTGAGAGTGGGGTAAGAGTCAAGCTCAGGCTGTCAGCAAGGGGACCTGCAGCAGTTCCCTGCCAGGACACATGAGAACTCCTCAGCCTGCTTCCTCCAGTGCTGCTCTCATTGAGGAAAAGGTATGAAATCCACATCTAGATTGAATTTAAAAATTTGGTGTTGTTTAAAATATAAATCCTGTCCCGAATCTTGGCCTGATTCCTTAGAAAATCACTATAAATGGAACCTCCCCTGCTCCTCACTGCTCAATAACATCATTTGGTTTTCTCACAGAGCTGGTGCCACCTGTGCTGTGTTGGCTTCAGCACTGCCAGCTCTGTTCCATGCCCAGGTTTGTGTCAAGGAAGGAGGACCCTGCTGGAATACTGGAACTCTGCTCTCCTCAGGCATCACCACCCTGGAGCTGCCCCCTGCTCTCACACGTGGCTTCTTCCCCCCATCACTTCACATCACTGGCCAGCAATGCCTTGAGGAGGGGACAGTGACACTGAGCCCAAGAAATGCTGTCAGCCACATTTCCCAGAGGGTAAGAAAGATTCCATCTCTGTCTTTTTTGGGTGTTTTTTTTTTCTAACCGTGTTTTGCTGAAGAAACAATTTTAAAGGGGGAAAAGGAAAAACCACATTATTGTGTAAGCAAGATGGAAAACAGCTTTCTGTGGGTTCCCAGGTATTCCTGTGCCATTCTCCCTGCAACAACAACTCTCTGCCTGTGGCTGCCTGAGTGTTCAGCACGGGTGGTTTTGCAGCAGCTGTGTGCACAGTACCTTCCATCACAAGCCCTGTTCTGGCTGTCCCCATGGCTCAGTTTATTTGTGTGCAAGGCAGCTGAGAGGTTATCGAGGCTTCCCATCAGCTGTACAAACTCACAGCAGCACCAGCTCTGTGTGTGTCCCTCTCTGAGAGTTACAGTTTTGGGGTAATGGGCTCTTGTCAGCTCCTAGGAAAGGCCTGGTCTTTCTGCTGTCTCTCTCCAGAGGAGTTGCTGCCTGTGCTTATGCCACAAGCTATGGAGGATCTGTAGCCATATGTGTAAGAAAGAAAAAGCTTATTTACTTGTTTTCAGCCTCGCCGTAGAATGGTTCTAAAAGCAGAAGTGTCCTTCATTATGGAAAAAAAAAATTGATAAAATTGACAAAAACACCCTCATATTTGTCAAAATTTTTGTAGATGTTTTTCAGGGTATCACTAAGTCTTGCCAGGCACCTCCCTTTCCTCCCCTGCCTTCCCCAAATGCTTCCATTTCTGGCTAAAAAATCCCAAGTTTGGGATTTTTTGACCAACAATGTCAGCCAAAACCCAGGCTCTCTTCTCTATTTTTTCCACTTAATTTTTCAACTATCTTCTGGCAAAGCAGAAGCTCTGTTTTGATGGAAAATTTTTCAACCAGCTCTGCTCATTAATTTCTGCCAGCAGTCACAGAACAGTGCATCCTGCAGGAGAGGAGAGTGTCCGAAGGGCCCAGCGTGAGGCAGGAATGAGGAACACTCCTCTCCCAGCCCTGTGCCCCAGCCAGCTCCCTGCTTCTAATGAGAGACATCTTTCTAGAGAGGTTTCCAGCCTAAATCTCTCTTGGCAAATCAGCTCAGTAATTCAGGTACTTTGCCAGGTTGGGGGAAGATGTGGGTGGGCACAGAAGGATCCCCCCTAAGCAAAGGGACTCTGAGGAGCCACGTTGTCCATGTCTTATCTGTTTGGACTAATTTTGGACTCTGCCAGGCAAGCACCAGTTGGCAGGGAATGGTGGGGAGGTGGGGCTGGTCCAGCTCCCTTTCAAGGCAAGTTTCAGTGTGCTTTAATGGGGATGTTCAGATGCACCAGCAGCTGAGCCAGGCACAGCCATGAGCTGACTCCCTGCAACCCTGAGATCTCCAGGGACAGGATCCTGAAGTGGCTGCTGGGCTGAAGTGACACCAGAACATCCCTGCTGTGTGTCTGTTATCCATCTGTCCATGAGGGAGAGTTTTTTTACACTGAGCTCTAGGGAAGCCCAGCTCCTCTCATTTTTGGGTTCCTGTGATGACAGGAGCCTGGGAGGCAAAGAAGGAAGATGTTCTTACAGAGCAGCCAAATTTTTCAGTGTTTGGCCTCGGCAGCCAAAAGAGCATCTGCCCATTGGCTGCATGGACAGTCTCCTCAGGGAAAAGCCATCCCTCAGCAGTCCCTGACATTTGCAAAGCACTCTGAGCTCTTTCAGTGCAAGACCTTTCAGATGTGCAAAAGTTTACAGCCCTTCTCTGACCATGGCTGATTTTAGAGGGTTAAGTCAGGAACAGGAAATACAGTGACTAACAGAAAGCCATTAATATTAAATTCTACCATTTGCCAGATTGTCTTGTGTTATCTTTGCTCTTTCATGAAATATTTTCCAGTTTTCCTCGCAGGGCATTCCTTACAGGGGCAGCAGCTAAGGAGCTGTAACTTGGCACATCTCCACCTGCTTCTCTGTAGCAGTGCACATTTGTGCTCTGGGATTTGAAGAATTTCCTTTGCCTCTAGAATTGATATGCAAACAGTCAGCTGTACAGACATCAATCTGTCCAGTAGACATGCCACGTGACCTAAGGAATAATACAGGTGGTCAGCACCATGCTGGTGACTCCTGAATTTCTGGAGCAAGCAGAAACGTTTTCCTACGTCAAGAAGACGGGAGGTCCTGTATACACCCTCGAGTCATCTGCTGTGCTTGACTGATCACAAAACACCCACCAAGATTTCCCTAACAAAGTCTTTCACTTCTGCCAAGGAAAGCAAAGATTTGCAGGAAATGAGAGACGTGACCTTGCCACCTCACAAACAGCTCAGGGGTCTCAAGATGCTCATCTCAGCAGAGGGATGGTCGTGCCAGAGCAAACGTAGAGCCCTGTGTGGTCAGTGCACAGCTCTTCCAGCATTCCTTTCTTCACCTTTCTTCATCAACTCTTGTGATAAAACCAGAAATGGAAAAACTTAGTCTTCTCCTGCCTGTTTGCTGCGTTGCTGTAAGTCCCACTGTGTCCAGGTGCTGCTGTGTGAGCAGGTGTGGAATGAGGGATGTTAAGACTGGGAGAAAGGAGTGTTGATAGGGTGCATAACCCAGCTCAAACCACTTCCCCCACTTGTGATTTCGTCATGGCCAAAAGCTTTGCTTGAGCTGCTGGGCACCCTGTGGGCACCTAAAGCCTAAGGGGAATTTTTTAAGAGAGAAAGAAATGACTCCAAGAGAGCCCCATAACTCCAAGCGAGTTGTTCTCTGGGACAGTCACCATTTCTGTTAAAAATAAGTCTTTCATTTCCCATTGATACTTCTCAGGCTGCAAGGAGAGCCATTCTCCTGCTCCTGGAGGCTCTGGCTGCAGACACAGCCCTGGAAGGGAAGCTTGCTCTCATGGCTACGGCAAAGGAATGGAAAGCACGAGATCTGGCATGAAGTGCTGCTCCCATTGAAGCCAGTGGGATGTTTGCCATTGGCTTCAGGGGAAGCCAGGATTTCAGTCTGCAGCCAGATTTGCTGGTGTGCTGTGCTGTCCTGAGAGCAGGACCAGAGAGGGTTCTGGGTTTCCTGATAAAGCTCTTGCTGTCTCGGCTCCTCTGCTGGGTTCTCACCTCACATTGCCCCCTGCTTGCTTTGGTGCTTTCAAATCTTAGGCCTCTTTCAAATCCTTGATGAAGAGACTGGTGCATGATTTGTGCCTGTTGTATTGTCCCATGATTGGAGCTCTTGGGCATCCTCACCAGCAAAACCATCCTCTCCACTGGGCACTGTGGACGTAGAGAGGGGCATAAGACAATTAAAGCAACAGGACAGGCTGAGATGGGAGACTTAGATGAAGTAACACATATGGGATTTGCTGCAGGTAAGTAACTGTGCCTTTTTCTCCAGGCAGCCACTTGGAACAGCTCTAGAATTAACTCCGAGTGGTTCAAGAGAGCCTAGAGAGATTGTAAAGGTGGTCCAAGATGGGATTCCCTGCTCCACACCTTCACACCTACATGGACTGTTGGGAACCTTGATATTCTAAGCAGCTTTTTTCCTCATCTCCTCTCTTAAGGTTAGGTGGGAGCCCACTTGTGTTAGTGATGAGCTGTGGTGCAGGCCCTCATGAGCCTGTTGTAAACCTTTCCCAAATTACACCGTTCCCCCTGCCAACCCAAAGGCTGCCACGCTGCTGTAGTGACAGAGGTGTTGACCGGCGCATTTTATAGAGCTCCACAATGTTTACACCCCCAGCACCCACATTTGGGCAGGGTTGGTGCCCTCCTCTCAAAAGCAGCTGAAGGAATTGATCACAGAGTTGATCAAGATTCTACCAAGCAGGCCCAGTTTGGCCTGTGTAGGTCTGAGCTGTTTTTATTTGAGTGGACACATGGTGGAGCCTCTGCATGCCAAGGAAAAGAAACATTGCAAATAATTCTTGCTCTTTATTTCTATTTCTCCCCGACCAGGATGGCTCTCTCTGTTCATCGTGTGGGATTGGTCTCTGCTGCCCCTTTCAGGGAACATCTGTAAGCGCATCACATCTGTAAAAGAAGGCAGGAACGTTGATCTGCTGCACCAAGAAGTTGTCCTGAATGTCCTGACCTCTCCAGATGCCTCGTGTCTGACAGTTGCTGCTCCTGGCCAGCCACAGCCAGGTGTTCTCTGGCCACCTGGGACCTGATCTCCTTCCTCTGACACTTCCACAAAGAGCAGCTGGTGGGAGAGACATTCTGGTAAGTTGAAACCACTGTGATATATTTTATCTCCACAATGTAAATGTAAATGAGGTAGTAAATAATAAATAAATAAATAAATAAATGAAATGTAAATGAGGTAGTGAATAATACAGAGATCCATAGATAAGAGTTTTATATGATTTTCTCCAGCAAGTTGAAGCAAAGCTACCCAGAAGTTCAGCTCTGGTGCAGGAGTGCACCCCGGTGTTACCTTTTTAGGCACAAAGATTTTTACAGGCAAAAATACTCTTTCTTCTAATAATAAATGGGGAAGAATGGGGAGGAGAGCAAAGAAAAATCCAAACAGTGCCATATTCTCTGCTGACTACTTGGCTTAGCTCTGCAGCACCGTTTCCCATCTCTCTTCCACATCATTCTGAGATTCTTTCCCAAGAGGATCTTATCAGTAGATAAGTGGCTGCCTCTGAGCCAACTCTTTTCTTCTGGTTCAGTGGCTGGCATGATGTTTGCATGAACTCTAAACCATCAACCTGTTGCTCTCCTATTTTCTTTGCTGATATGATCCCCACCAGCTCTCACATTTCCCAGGGCGAGCACAATCAAACAAAATGAATCAGAATAAACAGAATTAGTGCTCATTCTTTCTTAACAACATGCCTGTAGGGGTTTTTGTCTCCCTTCGCAAATTCAATCCAGCTCCTTTCTCTCACGTTAATTCACTGTAGCTGCTTCCACAGGCTCTGGGTCACACATAACAATGAATGAGAGGATGGTGCTTTGCTTTGAGCAAGATCTCAGCATTTGTGTTTTGAATTTTAAGGAATGGGAGGAGGTGGGGGTTGCTTGATCCACTTCCCAGCATTTCTCTGTGGTATTCCTTCTGCTGCTGGTGGAGTCCCACCTGGGAACACAAAAGAAAGATGACACTTTGCACCTTTCATCTGCTTATGTGTCCCTTTAATTCTTCTAATGGTTCCTCTTCCCCCATTTTTTTGTCTCATATACAGGCTCTGATTTTAGCACTCCAAGCACAGGGTCCTGGAATGGCTTTCCCAGGATCCTGGCAGGTGTAAAGGCCAAGCTGCTCCCATGCACCCACAAACCACACTGGGGTTGTCCTTGTGGGTGTGACCTGGAGCCAACTTCCCATGGAGGAGACCATGGTGAAACTCCCTTCTGGCATCCAGGCCTTGCACCTACAAAACCTTCCCTGTGTGGTTCTTGTCTTTGACCATTCCCTGGGACTGTTTCCTGAAGAGAAAGAGCAGCATTTGGCCCTTGGCTTTTAGGAGAGTTTCCTAACACCAGCCTCAAACAAGTGGAAACACTTTCCCCCCCTTCAGACCAGAACCCTATGCCAGGACAAAGACTGAGGGTGAGGTTTTAATGCTCATGAAGCTTTTTTTGTGTCTTTTTTTCCCTCCTGTCATCTGAGGAGGTCCCTGGCATTATGATGAAAGCCCCCACTGCCCGCTGGAGCTACTCTCCTCATGGTAAAGGTGCTCCAGAGAGACACAAAGGCTTCCCCAGAAGCACATACCCATTCCATGGCTCCAATTAGAGAAGATTTTCTGTGTTTATTGCTAACAATGTTCTTCCTTGCCTTTGACTCAGCGGGAGCCCGATTAGTGACTTCCCAGGGTCCTTGAAACCCAAGGGAATTAATTTGTCTTTAATTTTGTCCAAGCTGATACTCAGGGGAACAGCTGGGAATATTGTAAAGCAGCTTCTGGCAGTGAAGAGTCCCAGCAAAAGATTTCACAGAGCCCTGGTAGTGATGCTCAGCCTGTCCATCTGAAGCCAGCCCGGGCAGGGAGGTGCAGCACTAACCAGCAACCCACACAGTGAAAGACATGGTCCTGCTGCTCTTCCTTTTCCTTAGAACATCCCTGGAGGTGGTCATTTTATGGTTTGGGACATTTCCAGGGGCTACTTCACATCCCAGGTGCTGGGAAGGCCAAGCCAGCTTGGGGCTGGGACCCCTGTGCAGGGCTGTGTGCAGGACACAGGAATTCCATCAGGGCCTTGCTCAGCCTTAGCTTTTGCTGTAACAATTACAAGTGATAAAATATCAGTTTTCTCAATTTGCCTCCCCACAAGTTGGTTTAAAGGGAATGAAGGCAGATCCTGCTATAGCTTAGTGCATTACAAGCCAACTCAAATGACTCCCCACTGTCTTTTCATCTCCATGAGACTTTTAATGCCCTAAGTCTTTGCATGTCCTGGCACGCGGCCCAACTGAAGCATGAGCTCCAACAGAAGTTTTACATTTAAAGCTGTTCTTTTGGCTTCAGAAATTTGCAGATTGAGGCTGAGACAAGCAATTCAGCTGTTTACTTGCAGATCTGCACCAGCCCTGCTGTGCTCTTGCCCTCGCCTTGGTCAGAGTTGTGTTAACAGTGTTTTCCAGTTAAAGTAGCAGCCTCAGTTACAGAAACTGCTTTTCCTGTCTGGGAATTTATCTGATTTTACTCTTTTTAAATTGCTCATGAAGCACAGGGCTGTTTTGTTTCCCACCCCTTATTGCAATTAATCCGTCGTCATTTCTGGTGACAAGGCTGGCTTTTGCTGGATTTTTTTATTTCTTGCCATTTCCATCAGCTTGTGCCAGAACCACTCAGACACCACATTACTGGTGATGGGGATACTGATGTGAGCAACCAGGCAAATATCAGGTGGACAGGCAATTCCTGAAGTTCTGCTCACTCAGAGCAGGAAAAATGACAGCTATTCTGGAAATAGCCCTTCCAGAAAAATCTTAGAGCCATATTGTGTAAATTGTAGCCACTTCCCTGTCTGAAATATTCCTGCTCTGAAAACCTGGCTTTTAAGACCTTCACAGCCAAGATCAAGGTTTTTTCCCATTACCTGAAAATTCCAAGTCTCCAAGAGAATAAATGGTAGCAGTTGAAGCCTTCATCTTTCTTCACAGTGATGAGGTAAGAGCTTCTTTTTTCACTTCATCTCACTGAAAGGGACGTGCTGGGCTCCTGTGGTGCAACAAGCTCAGCAAGGCTTGTCCTGTGGGGTGCAGTGGGATCTGACTCTGGGATTTTCACTCCAGCCAGTTTTCCATTGTGGACAGTAACTGGCTTCTGCCTGAGCGTGCTTTGAACATGGAAGTGCTTGGGCTGGGCCTGCAGGAACTGGGGCAGGGCCAGATGCAGTGACAGAATCCCAGGATTCAGTGCTGACATCCTGTCCCAGAAGGCCACAAAGCCCCTCTGTCCCACAACATCCTCATCCCAGAGTCTGAGCAGCTGCAGCCTGTGCCCACCACAGTGACCCTCAAACCTGGGAGCACCTCAGTTCTTCAGGACCCTTGCAAGGATGCTGCAACCACAGACTCCCAGACAAGGAAGCAAAGCCTTCTGCTGCCCCTACGTGTTACTTGCTCATTCTTGTTGCCACACACCAGTAGAGACCTGGGAACCCCATTGGGAAGCATGAAGAGGAGCCAGCACAGCCATGCAGCTACTGAGGTCAAGGATCTTGCTTTGGAAGATTCTTCTGTTCTTCCCTCAAGCTCAGGGAGTTCCTTATATTCAAAAAATTGCAAAATCAGATTGGACCTGTTTGGAAGTGAGACGGGCTGGAGGCAGCAAAGCACAGAGGTGTCCTGGTCCCAGCCAGGCCGTGTGAGAGCCCTGGGAGCCTGCCAGCGACGTGGAGCGATATCGGATATGGCACAGAGCGTTCGGGAGCCTTGGCTCGGGCTACGAGGAGCACAGAGAGAGAGACAGCTCTTGGCAGGCTCAGCTCACGTGATAAGGTCATTGGAAAGACAAGTGATGCTTTCATCAACCTGCCTTTCCCCAGTGTCAGCACCAGCTTGAGCAAGGGCTCACTCTGTGCTGCTGTAATAGCCCGTGCTCCGTGTAGCGCCAAGGACAAAAGCTTCCTCACAAATACATTGAAGCTACTTTTTCCAACCAGTGTCCTAGCCCCAGCTCCCATCCTTCCTGGCCCTGTCAGGTTCCAGTTTTGAATGACTGAGGAGCACCTTGGAAGAGTAATTTTCTCCCTGGATCAGTGGCACCTCTCAAGCTGAAGGGAGAATAGGCTGTAGTTGCTGGCTGTCTGCTGCTTCCCAGCAAGTACAGTTAGGGATCTTGTGGTTTTGTCCTTTGTTGGGGTAGCACATGCTAAGTATTCTGGAGAGCATCAATCCCAAAAGCTACCTGAAGCCTGAGCTGACAGGTTGGTAGTAGCAGCCAAGGTCTCTCATGGAACCAGTTTGTGGCTCGGGGAGGTCCCAGCCCAGCATTTCTGGCTGTCCCTAACACAGCTCCTTGGAATGGTAGTGCTGGCTCTTTGCCATCATTTCACCGAGAACCTTTTTGGCCTGGCACCATGAACAGGTGGGCCATGGAGCAATTCCTCAGCTCAGATTGTCCACAGGCTGCCCTGGACACTGCCTAGAGCTCTCTGAGAACATCTGAAGGGAACAGCACTCGCTGGCAGGGCTGACGCGCTCCGGCAGTTGGGGATTGCAAACACATGCTTCAGCTATGCAAGAAATCGTTGACTTATTCTGAATGCAATTCTGCCTGGGTTTCTTCCCAGGAACATTCCTGTTCTTCACAATTTACCAGTTGCAGGAAGGGAGAAGGGGAAGAAGGATTTTAAGAGTAAGGGAGAGGAAAGGGAACAAATCTCACAGTGCTTTCCCTCGCCAAATTCCTCCAGAAGGACAGGGTGTGGAGCATGCACTCCAGAGTCTGAGACAATCCCAAGAAAATATGAACCACAAAATTAAAACCACTTTTAATTAGTCATTTGTTTTTGTAGAAAGAATAAATTCTGTTTTTCTGAAGTAATTCAGTGCCTGCTATCACACACACCAGGCAGCCCCTGCCAAATGGTGCTGTGATAGAAGGCAAGCCCAGAACGAGGCCTCAGAGCAGAGACACATTATCTCCTCCAGGAGACAGCAGAGCCGTTCAGATCTGCATTCTGCTTCCTGAGATAAAAGTCCCACTCCTGAGTCACAGCATACGTGAGAGAGTTGCAAATGTAGTCCCTGTAGGTGGGAGTAATTTGATGTCTGAGATGAATGATGAGGCTGAGCCTTTATTGTCACACCTGCTCTGGTACAGACAGGAGAGGAAGCGTGCGAGGGTGGAGGCAGGAGCTGTGTTTCTGCCCTGGGAGAAGCCAGAGGTGCGGGGTACCCAGCTCCTCACAGCCTCACTGCAGGGTGACAAATCCCTCTTTACGTGGGGGGACAGAGGCCTCAGTGTCTGTCACCTGCCAGGGTGGGCTGGGGTGACTCTGCAGTGGCTGAGGAAGGTGTACCCAGGCTGGGCCCTCAGCAGGGATGCCCCTGCAGGGAAGGAGAGCAGCTGGCTCTCAGCCTGCTCTCAGGGCTGCTGGCACAGGGGCTCTGTGCTCCTTTCCACATGTGACTACCTGAGCCATCAGCTCCTTCCTGGGAGTGCTGACCTGCAGCCCATGACCCTTCCAGGATCAATGACAGGACTTGTGCTCCATGGCAAAGTCTGGAAGCTGCTGAGCTACACCAGCTCCAAGGGGAGAAACCCTTAAAAGAGACAAGGTGTAACCTGGTGCTACCAAACGTGCACTCTGAGTAACCTCCACAGCTCAATTAACTATATTAAGTGTATACACCTATAATTAATTTAATTTAGCTGAGGTTTTCTCCCCTGTGTTGGGTGCATGCTGTATCAACCTCTTAAAATTATGGCTGTGTGTATCATTCAATCAAATGTATGTGCAGTACCCACATAAGCTGAGTCACTCCAGGTACCAGGGAGAGGTTTATTTTCTATTTGGCTCATGCTTCTGACTTAACACAGGGGTAACTTCACTGGTTGTGCTGCATTAGTCCAAAGCCAGAGCAAAGCCCAGCTTTAATTCATTATTTGCAGTAGAGGCATCGTGATTTCTATAATGCCATGTCCAGAGTATGGATGGGGTTTGCTCCAGCTGCCTTCCCAGTCTCCCACTAGGGAACAATGAAACAAAGGTAGAAAGGAATACTCACTGTTCTCTCTTTTTGTGTGTATAATTCAGAAATACCAGCAGACTCCTGTTGCCTCCCAGTGCTGTGCAGCAGCCTTTCCCACTGACCTGTTAAACTAAACAGGAATGATTGGTTGACATTGAGGAGATGCTCAAGAAGTTTTTTTGTACTTGTGCTGTACATGGTGTCAGGGTGGGAGTTCACAGCCTGTGAGAATCCCCTCCATCTTTTATTGACTCCACGTTCTACATTTGTACTGTTAATGGCCCAGGTGGTGAAGGAAACAGGTGACTGGTTTCACTCTGCCTTGCTTTTATTAATCCCAAATTGAGGATCAGATCACCACTAATGATGGCCCTGGTGATCTGTGAATGGCAATTGTTATTCCTGCTGCTCCTGAGCAGCTGGGGACTGTCAGATGCCAGCCTGAGCAGCAGTTGGCATTGGTGACAACGTGTGCAGGGATGTGTGAAATGTCCCATCTCTGCTCAGGTGAGGTCATTGAACACCCAGCCAGAGGGGCAGGAGCTGCTTTTGCCTCTCACACGTGAAGTTCCTCTTTTCCCAGGGGTGGAGAGCAGCCTGGCACTGAGTGATCCGAAATCCAAACCAGAGATTTTATTGGACAGCTTAGAATGCAGCTGAAGGAGAAGCAAAGAATGACACAGGGAATGTGTCTGGCGCTTCTCACACTTCTGAAGTGAGCCTGAAAAAAGAGGGACAAATCCCAAGTGATGAGGAAAACAGCAGCTCTGGGTCTGAGCAAGGGCTCCCAGGAATCACAGGGACACAAGATTCTGGATCCCTGCTCTAGATTATTTGGAGAGCCCCAGCCAAGGTCTTCGTCAAAGTTTTGATTATTTATCACAGGAATTAACTCTGGGAAGCAGCTGGCATGGATGTGAATTCCATCTGGTGCCCAGCACCATGGACATACTGCTCTTTGGATGGAGTGAAAATGAGCAGACTCTCAGCTCTGCTGCCTTCTGCACTGATCTGAGCCAGAGCAGGAGGATTTCGTCCTGAAATTCAGGGCACAAATGACCCTTCTGTTGGCTGAATGTAGATAATGACTGAGCCATTGAGCTCTCAGACAGACTCTGCTTGTTTGGGGCTTTGCAGCTCTCACAATCTATCTGCTAAGTACAAAAATATTCCAATTATTTGGAATGATGACATCATCCATGCAATTGACCCAGATCCAACATCAGCACTCCTACAGTTATTTTTTGTTAAGCACTATCGAGGACAAGTAACCCAGCCCAGACTGAGCCCTGTCAGCAAAGCCTGGTTGATTCCCCCACGTTTCCAGCATTTCCTCAGCAGGTAATTTTCCAGGTTCGAGGAGGTTACCCTGAGTAACCTGGATCTGTTTGACAAAATATGATTATTGCTTGTAACTTTTGAACCTCAGTAGTCACAGAGAGGCTGTAAGTGGCTCAGGAAAGGCATTTTGGCACCTCTCATCTACTCCCCATGCTTGTAGAGCCCTCTCCAGCACACTAAATCCATTGTCTGTTGGGTTAGAAAACTGCCTGAGCTGCCTGAGCCCCAAAGTAATCTGCTCCTGGGATAATCTGTCCCAGGGATGGAGGGAAGGACTGCACTTAGCTTTGATTTAACTTAAAAGCAGGTTTCTCCATCACCTTTAGGGCACAGAGCAGCCAAACCTCAGGCTGTTCCTGAGACCTTCACCCGTGGGCACCCCAGGGGTGCCCGGTTAATTCTGAGAGCTGGCAGGGAGGACATCATTTCTCCTCTCCCTGCACCCCAGAAAAGCTTCGAATGTGGAACTTGCTCACACTGTGTCCTGAACTTGTTTTGTAAACACAAGCCACGGGTCAGGGTGGGCCAAGGCAAACGTGGCAGCGTGGAGCACAGCTGGCCAGCTCTGCCAGCTGCGAGTGGAGACAATATTGACATATCGTAAAATTGACACATTGTAAAATTGACCTATCGTAAAACGGACATATTGTAATCTGTTATCACATATTGGCGGCGTAATAACTGAAATGTTACTGTAACACAGACCTGTGCAGGTGTGTGACCTGACCTCTGGTACCGGTGTGTGATGTGTCCCGGGGCAGTGACACCTCACCCGGGGCTGTCCAGGTGTGTGACACCGCCCGTTGTTGTCCAGGTGTGTGTCCTGACCTCGTGTGTCCCGGTGTGTGTCCCGGTGCCCGCGGGCGCCCCGGGCTCGGTGCCCGTCCGTCCGGGACGGGGGCGCGGGCTCTTTAAATGAGGCCCCGCCCCCTCGGCCCGGCCCGGCCCCGCCCGCTCGCCCCTCCCGCCCAGCCGCCCTTCCCCGGCTCCCATTGGCCGGGCGACGCTGAGGCCCCGCCCCCCGGCGCCGCCAGCCAATGGGAGGAGCACTGGGCGAGATCGTGGCCAGGTCGGTGCGGGACCGATGGCGGCGGGTTCGTGAGGGGGGCGCGGGGAGAGGGGCGGGACGCGGGACCCGGGACCCGTGAGGGGTGCGGGGCCCCGGGCGGGAGCGGGATCCCACGAAGCGCTGAGGAGAGCGGGGCCCCAGGGAGGAGCGGGTTACTCTGAGGGGAGCGGGACCCTCCTCAAGTGCTGAGGGCGTTGGGGTCACCTGAAGCGCTGAGGGCAGCGAGACCGTCTGAGGGGCGCGGGAACCTCTGGGGGATCGGGACCCCCGAGGTGCGGAGGGGAGCGGGGCACCCTGAGAGGAGGAGAACTCTCCTGAAATGCTGAGGGAACCGGGGTGCCCCGAAGCGCTGAAGGGAGCGAGACCCTCTGAGGAGAGCGGGACCCCCTGAGGGGGTGGGGGGCATCGCGGTCCCTGGGGGCATCGGGACCCTCGGAAGGGCTGAGGGGTCGGGACCTCTGAGGAGATCGGGGTCGCCTGAGGGTATCGGGGTCCCCAGAGGAGCGTGGGGCAGAGTTCGGCGCTCCCGGAGCAGGGAGCTGTGTCGGGGGTGGCCGGGGTGTCCCACAGCAGCGCCCAGCCGGGTCTGGATGTTGAACTCCCCCGGCACAGCTGAGCTCAGCCCGCAGCTGTGGGCCGTGCCCGGGCCAAGGAAATGCCATTAAATCATAGTGGTTTCACCTGAAGAATCCCTTAGAGGCTGATGGAGAACGTTAAGGTCAAGGTTCCATAACAATGTGGGGTTTTCTTACCCATACCTGACCCTGAAAACAAATTGTTTGTGGAGCTGAGGATTGGAAAAAAAAAAAAAGCCAAACTTGCAGCTGTAGGGTGAGCAATAATTAAAGTGCTCAGGCAGGTTGTGATCTGCATGCAGCAAAATGAAGCCTTGTTATTCAGGTTGAAGTTAAGTGTAGCTTGAGCTGTCCTTATTTAAAAAAAAAAGTGCACTTCCAAGAACTTAAAACGTGAATTCGTAAACTGTAGAGAACTAAAGAGAACTGAGGACTTATGAAAAGGATAACTTCGCTCAGTTTTTAATGTCCGTTGGTAAACCTGATGTATGTTTTGACCATAATTGAAGACCATTTGCTCAAGTGATGGTGTTGATTTTTTAATGAAATTATAGAACGTAGCATTTAAAATGTGGAGCAACATAGTGTTATAAGGTGGTTTGTCCATAGGCAGACCAAAAAAAAAAATTGGAAAGTAATTCCTGGTTGCTGCAGTTTGAGTACATAACTTTTCTAATATTGCTGTTGGAATGGCACTTCTGGATTTGCCTGGGTAAAAGAAACGTTTGTGTGTGTGTGAGTGTTCACACCTGCCAACTTTTTGTGCGTTTTTTGAATCTTTCATGATGAGAACTAAACACAGCTATTGAGGAAGCTGAAAATGCCTGTGTTTTGTTCCAGGTGCTGCTGGTGTAAAAGATGAGGCTGAACGAGAGCTGCACGAGGTCCTTCCAGGCTCCTGTCACCGTCCACTCCTTCCCAGGCAGGCAGGTGTTCGTGTTCCCCGATGGCCGGCCCGCCTCCGACGATTCCGAGGAGGAGGAGGAGCTCAACGCGATGGAGCTGCGGCCGCGGGGCAGGGAGCAGCAGCAGGGCCGGGCCAGGCTGGGGGACGTGGTGCTGCTGGAGCGGGAGCTCTCCCAGGATGATAACCTCAACAAGCTGGCCCTGCAGTACGGCTGCAAGGTGAGGGGCTCTGCCTGGGGCTCAGCACCTCGCAGGGGTTTCCAGGTGTCCTGTGGTCTGGTGGTTTTGGCACTGGGAAGTGCTGGCCCTGTGTGTTTCAGGAATGGTCAATGTCTGGGTAAAACTGCAGAAAGGCAAAAAAACCCCAGACTAACACAAAAAAAGAGTTGTTCAGCCAACAACAGCCAGAAGATGTTGTCAGCCTCACACCCTGCCTGACCTGCTTTCCTGTTTAATTTCAGTGACTAAGTGCAGGTTGTGCTGAGTTATTTCAGCGAGGGCAAACATTAGGAAGCTGAGTATAGAAATGAGGGCCAGGGCTCTGCTCTCAAGGAACATTGGAGTTTTTTAAGCACATTTAGCAGCACAAAGAAACAGCACTGTTAGGGGTGAGGTTTTTTATTTACTTTTTGAAAGGCATCAGTTTACGTTTTGCAGGGAAGGTCTGAGTCTGACAGGGGTGGATGTGGAGAGGTGCCAAAGTCCTGTCCCAGAGTCCAGGTGGTGTCTGTGTGTGGGTTTGGGTTGTTTGCTGCCATCCCAGAGCGTTCACAACCCAAGTGTCTGTGGGCAGGAGGGAGGGCGTGTGCACAGGTAGGTTTCTCTGGGTTGGAACATGCTGCACCAGACGTTTCCTTTGTTCCAGAGCAGAGCAAAACTCCTGAACAGTTTAATTACCTGCTCTGAATATCAGAAGCCCCTGTTGTTTAGCAGTTTAAGCTGTGTTTTTAGAGCCCCCTTTATCTGCAGGCTGGGCTGTGATTTCAGAGTCCCATGATGCAAACAATTGCCCAGTGACTGCAGTGGGGATAATGATACAGCTCTGGCTCCTCTGCTGCAGTGCAATGCTGTCTCTTGCCTAACCACACAGCAGCTGAGGCAAGAGGCCTGAGAGGGATTGCAGCAATCCCTCCCCTGCCCTTAGAAACAAAAACCAAAACAAAACAGGCATGCTTGAAGGTTCTGCTGACGAGCTGATGCCTGTGGAGGAGCGAGTCAGGTAGGAGGTGAATAGGCCTTGATTGGCCCCAGGAGAGCCTGAGAAGGCAGAGCTGAGCTTTGGGTGGGTTTGGAACTCTCAGAGGCACCTGGGCAAGCTCACAGCAGCTGGGTGGACTCAGAGAAGGGAGATTGTGAACAGTTCTTTGGTTTGTGGTGTGAAAAGTCCTGCTGTGGCCTCTGCACTGTAACTCAGAGGGCCCAGTCCTGTCCCTGTCATGGCTGCTCCTCTGCTGCCCCACTGCCAGAGNGTTTGGAACTCTCAGAGGCACCTGGGCAAGCTCACAGCAGCTGGGTGGACTCAGAGAAGGGAGATTGTGAACAGTTCTTTGGTTTGTGGTGTGAAAAGTCCTGCTGTGGCCTCTGCACTGTAACTCAGAGGGCCCAGTCCTGTCCCTGTCACGGCTGCTCCTCTGCTGCCCCACTCCCAGAGCCTTTCAGGCCCTCTGAAGGCTGCTGGAAGGGACCACATGTCAGTGTTCTCCTCCCACAGGAAAAAAACTGTCCTGCTGCCTCCCTCCCTTCCAGAAAGGGCACTTTTGACCTGTTCCAGTTAAATTGAACAGCTACAGAAATCCTTATTGCAGGGGATTTGTGTATTTGTCTCTTTAAAGACTGGCATGGCAGTTTTCATGTGTTTTGTTTTATTGGCACAATTAAGCAGCTCCTGAAAGGTTGCCAGGACAGCAGAGAGAAGAACTGTAGCCACAAATATTTAGGCAAAAGTGTTTAAAACATCCAGGATCAACTTCTCCTTGAAATCAATGAGAACTTGACATTGATTTCAGAATCTGCTTGGGGAGGGGGTATTAAGCCATTGCAACAAATAGCTCTGTGTGTCTGCCTCAGATAACTTGGCAGAGATGCAAAGCACTTCGAAATTCTCATTTTTACTCTTGACCATTTATAGTCCTGGCTTGCTTTTGGCATTGTTCTTAGTTGGGACAAGAGGAGCTCACTGCAGCCAAAAAAAATGAGTACAGAAAATAAGCCTAAATGCTTGTGCAGCCCAGTCTCTCTCATGCTTTCCATCAGCTCTGTTTGTTTCTGTGTGAGTGCTGCTCCACTTTCTGTTTCTAGAGCCTTAGCACCACACTGCAGTATTTGATTGCAGACACCACGGGGGATATTTACTGTCCCAGTAATTTGTTTTCCTTGGAACAAATCCAGAGATTGAGGCAGCACCTCAGTTAGGAGGCTCTGGGTGAGATTGTTATTTCGTAACTAAGAAATTTTGCAGGGTTTAGGTCCAGAGGTTACGCCGGGGCTGGCTGTGAGGAGCCTGAACCAGCAACTGAGGATTCCTTTTGCCTCAGGGTCCCCAGATCAGGTCCTGGATTAAATGTGCCATTTTCAGAGTTCTCAAGCTTTGCAGAGTAAACATGAGATTCAGGCATCCATCTCATCTCTACCTTTGAGCAGAGTGCTTAGGAAGTAAAGTGTTTTTTTTGTTTTAGCTCCCCAGTTTCCTTGGCAGCCTGAAGTGTGTGAGTGCTCAGTGAATGCAGGTCATGCTGTAATTTCTGCAGGAGCAGAGCACAGTCCCTGTGCTGTCTCCTTGGTGTGATGTATGGGAGGTGGTTACCTGTTTGTGTTGCCTCTCTCTTTGGTTTGGCTCTTGCTGTTTTGTTTTGTGTCCTCCAGCCTTTTCCTCAAGGCTTTTTCTCATCTCCTTGGCTGCTGTGGAGAGCTCCTGGCACACACTGACATCCTGTTCCTTTTCTTTGTCAGAGGGTTTGGGGCCACTGAGGAGTTGCTGTAGTTACTGGGTGGCTGTGAGTGGCCACTGTATTAAGCATCTTCTCTTATTTAATGTTAAATAAAGGGCACTGCCTTGCCGTTGTCCTTGCCCTGGTACTGCCTGTCCCTGTGTCTGTCCCTGCACCTGTGGCTTGTTCTTCCGTGCTGTTCCTGCTGCTGGGTGGGGATCCAGCTCACAGACAGGAGCCCTACCCAGGGACCACCAGAGGTGACAGGAGCAGGGGTGACTGTCCTGCAGCAGGAGCACTGAGCAGCTCAGGAGGAGTGGGCTGGAGGAGCTGCTGTCCTGCAGCAGAGGGGTGCTGCCTGAGCAGAGGGTGCTCACGCCTGTGTGGGAGATGCTCCCCTGCTCTCCAGGCTGTGCCCTTGCTTTCAGCGCTGATCTGCTCCCAAGGTGGAGCTCTGACCACTCTGAAATCATTTCCTGAGCAGGAGAGGGATTTTGCCTGCTCATACTGGTGTTGTGCTCTCACCTTAAGCACTCGTGTGTCAGGTATGAAAACTGTTTTAAAAAGGGTCTGTTACAAAGATTCTTCTTGCCTTACCTTGGTATTAGAAAGTAGGTGAGAGAAGGGCAAAGAAAGCAAAGGGAAGGAAAGGCTGCATGGAGCAAAATGCAGCAGGTACAAGAACACTGGAGGAGGTTGTAGACTGGTTTAACAGGGCCTGGCTCTGTCCTGCAGGACCTGGAGCAGCCCTGGCACTGCTGGGGACCCTGCAGAGCACCAAACCACTGCATCCAGGGCTGCTTTTACTCCCTGACAGCTCCTCGTACTCCGGTTTTGTGGCTGCTGCCTGCCTCGCTCCTGGGCTGTCCCGCCCTCACTGTTTGTGTCCTCTCTGGATCCCGCAGGTTGCTGATATCAAACGCGTCAACAACTTCATGCAGGAGCAGGACCTGTACGCGCTGAAATCCATCAAGATCCCGGTGCGGCCGCACGGGCTCCTCACGGAGGGCGCCGGGGTCCTGCGGCCGCCCCCGGCAGGGCCCGCCCCGCCTGGCCCGACCCGCCAGGAGCTGCCCGAGCCCGAGCCCGAGCCCGGGCGGCGCCTCAGCGAGTACTTCAGAGGCATCGACCAGAGCATCCAGGACGCGGTGCGGGTGGAGGTGCAGCTGAGCGCGGAGCACGGCGGGGAGGCGCTGGAGAGGCCCCTGCCCGCGGCGGGGAAGCGGGACACCGGGAATGGCGCGGACTGCGGGATCCAGTGGTGGAACGCCGTCTTCATTATGCTCCTGATAGGAATTGTCCTGCCGGTATTTTATATCATCTATTTTAAAACACAAGGCCTGGTGGCCCACGCCTCTAACACAACGGTAACCTCAAATGTTTCAACAGCTGGATTGGAAGGGAAATTACCACAAAGTTCAGTTGTAGGAAAAAAATCCTAAGGGGAAAAGGCAGGCCACTCCAGCCTCTCCAGCAGTGATGCCCATATGCTCGTGACTGACTCAAGTGCATCCAAGGGGATACAACAACACAGATTATTTTTATTTTTATAAGTAGCTGATGTAACCCTGAATTTGACTGAAAATGAGGTGGTGTGATTTGGATGGACAAGTACGGATCCTTTGTTGCTCACAGAGATCATCACTCAAGTGGCTTAAGAGTTGGGAACTCTGTTGAGGGAAAGTATTTTGTAGCAATTTACTCATTGTGGTTGCTTCAGGTATTTCTTAATGCCATGTCTAGAAGCAAATCCTTTGCTGCTGAACTAGAGAGTGCAGTATTAACATGGTTGGAAAGTTGGGGCTTGTTTGCATTTTAGGGAAACACTTTTTACTGGAATAGAAGGGGGGATGCTTTTTCTCAGAAGTGTTATTTTTGTCTCTTGCAGACCACGGTGGTTTGGGCCTGTTTGACCCTCATGATGGCTTCTGGGGCTGTGAGTTGGGTGTGCCAGGGCATGAGGACACTGCCAGCACCCCCCTTGACACCCCCTGAGCAAACCTTTGAGCTGTGCTCATTGGGGTGTGTCAGGCCCACGCTGGGAAGGGTGAGCCCAGAGCTCTTCCCCGCAGTGAAATCCTTCAGGATGGCTCTGGAGATCCGGAGATTCCAGTGCAGGATCTGTGCTGTCCCAGGGCACTGCTCAGGCAGAGCCAGCCCTGCAGGGCTCCGGGTGGGCACAGGGTGTTGGAGGAGAGTAGGAGAGAGGAGCCACTGCACTTCTCAGGGCTCATTTACTGGCAGGAGGTCTGGTCAGTATTATTTGCTAAAAACTAATAATAGTCTGTGGTGGTGCTTCTCAGACACCCGGGCTCAGTCATGGTGTTACTTCCTTGTGTGCAGTCTGGGAGTGAAGTGCTGAGCTGGGTGCAGGTTGCACGGTGCAGGACAGGAATCCAAGAAGGGAGAAGGGGGAAGCCTTTGTAGGAGAGGACTATGGAGCTGCTGCCTGTGCCAGGTTCCTGTGAACTGCACTGGAAAGCTTCGGGGGGCACAGGAGGAGCTTTGCGGGGCAGGGCAGGTGTCGGTCAGCCCAAGGGCTGTGCTCCCCAGGGCCTGGCAGCAAACGCTGCCTGCTGCAAGGGAGGCCTCGGGAGCTTTGCTGAAGAGAAGAATTTGCCTCAGAAATTGGATTCAGCAAAGTGCAGCCCTGTGGGCAGAGGAGGTAAAGGCTCTCCTGGAACAAAACACTAAGGGATTTTTCATGGGCAGGTGCCTGTGGCGCCTGGGTGAGGGCAGAGCTGGTGGGCAGCTGCAGGAAGCCACTGTTTGTCCTGCCCACCTTGGCCCAGCCCCATTTGCAGCTTCCCAGCTGCCAGCAGGACCATGGATTTTTCCAGCTTCCCCTGGCAGCCTGAGGCTGCTGGGGCAGAGCAGGTGCTGGAGAGGGGCTGTGGTACAAAGACCTTTGTGCAGGTGTAACCAGCCTAGCAGGGTCTGCCTGGACGGGGAGGATTGAAGCTTCTCCAGCAAGGTGAGCCCCACACCACACAAGCAGAACCGTGTGCTGTTAACAGTGAGAACCTGTGTTTCCTGCAGCTCTCAAAGGTGGGAACCTAATTTCGTAAATGAGCACTCCAAAGTATCTTATACTGAACAAAAACTTGTATTTTTCTTCTGTGAAGAGCTGTATCTCTTTGTTCTGGGGAGGGGGGGGGGTTCATACATTTTTAAATAAAGCCACAAGAAATAAAAGCACAAGGGACACAGCTTGTGCTTTTTTCTACCACACAGCTGAGCACCTGCCTTGGAAAGAGGGCCCCTGCTGCGAGGAGCAGGAGTGGGAGCAGCAGGAGGAGCTGGGGCTGCAGGGGCAGGACTGGCCCTGGACTCTCCACTCCGCATGGGCCCTGGGTTATCTGCTGGCTTCTCCAGGTGTTTTGTAGGAAGGTTCTTAGCAACCATCAGTCCTTGAGTGAAACAACAGGCGTGTGTGTCCCTGCTGCTGAAACTCCTCATGGCTGCACTTTAACCCAACCCCAGCACCTGCGCTGGACACCTGCAGGGGTCAAGGACGCACCGGACAGGACCAAGGCTCTGCAAACACGAGAGAGGCCGGAGTACACAGTAAAAGCCAGTATCTTTACTTTAGTGAATGCAGGATACAAATATTTTACAACAACCTCTAGCATTTTCTTAACCATTTGATAAAAAGTTCACTAGAATATTTATTGTATATTGAAGAAAAAACAACACATTCAGGGAAAAAAATTGAGATTAACTTATTTTTTTTCTTAAAAGATTCGTCTCAAGGATGGCAACAAAGTCCAGCTTGTGCCGCCAAACGGCTTATCAGCATTAAACCGTGAACAGCTTCTTGTGAACTGTTGACTACAAACATTTACCAAATACATAAATCTCTTTTAAAAAAGCCATTTTAAATATAGCAAAGCAGTGTTTTCTTGCACAGCAAAGTGAAGAAAGGTTCTACTAAGATTTAAATGTTTACATTGGTTAAGTCTTTCTTTCACATTCGGATTTAACTTCTGCCCAGGATCAATTGTTAGGAGTTGTTTTGTTCCTTATTTACTATGTATTTCTTGTGCGCACAGTAACTCGCAAGTTTCTGATGCATTAGTGTCCTTGGAGGGAAGGCAAGGCTAAAGCAGTTCTCTCTGACGAGTCCCTGACAACGTGACGTTCTCAAACTTATCGTGAGAGCTCGAGGATGGAGGTGATTTGTCACAACAGAGATAAAAATCTTAAATCATTCAGCCCTGACTGGGTTCAGCCCAGGATTGGATCCACTTGCACTTCGGTCAGCAGACATAATTTTAAAAAAAATTTTTTTTAACCTGTTGAAATATCTGTGCTATGTCATCTTTTTTTTTTTTTATAAAACATTTTTACAATTTCTAAAAAAGTATGTTTCAAAGTGAGTTGCTTGTTATTAAAAACCAGGATTCCCATGTCCTCGGTGGCAGGAGGTGCTCCCCGAGACTGGGGGGCTGTGGAAGGAGGTTTCTGCTGGGGCTGGGGCAGCACAGGGCCGCTCCCCAGCCCAGCTCTTTAGAACTGATTCTTTTTATTATCTTTTTCAATTCATTGGTGCAATTTCAATACAAACTCTAACCCTTGTGTAGCTTTGTCTTTAAGAAAACAGTAGTTAAGTACTGTTTAAAAACCTGCATAGAAATAAAGACTATTGAGATACAGTCAGCAAAGCCATCTGATAAGGCACACAAGAAAATAGACAGTAAATGTGAATGCAGAACTCCCACTCGGATGTACAGCAAAGTTCATACAGGTGCATAAATCATGGAACTCACACCACTGGTCAGAGCAGCAAAAGGTTCCAGGGAGCAGCCAAGTGAATTGGTCACTGGGGACACGACGGCCACTGGAACTGGGAACTGTCCCCTCTGCCTCCCTTTCCTGCCAGCCCACTGAGATGGGAGCGGTCCCACGGGCAGGGCTGGAAGGGACTGGAGAAGGGAAGGAGCCCCTGCAGGTTCTGGTGTTCCCAGAACAGCAGGGACAAGGCTGGAGGCCACAGGTCCCACACAGGGCAGCACCGCCCTCCTCACCCTCCCTCACAGCATCAAGGGATTCTCGTAACTGCAAAAAAAAAAAAAAAAATAAAGCCCAAGCAAAAATGTAATAAATATCAGGGCTAACTGTGAAGAGTGTGGGCAATACCACAGCACTGCAGCTCCCAGCCAGAGCCAGCACTGCCAGCCTGGAGGTGCCTGGGAGCACCAGTGGGATCCAACACCAACCCTGCTCCCAGCCCAGCTCACGGCACAAGGAGCTCTGCATCCCTCCCTCTGTTTCTTGGAAGCAGCACATTTTTCCCAAACCACTTGCCAGCTCACAAAACCTTTTGTGCTCCTCTGATATGTGTCATTTCCCTATCATGAGAAATTAGGTCAAGTTTTTCCATTGGTTTTTTTTTCCTCCTCAGAAGAGGCAGCTTTAAAATGATGCCTTAAAATGTGTTGTAACAGATTTTTTATATTTATGCAGGATGAACTTAACACCGGATTTTTTTTTTTTGCCACTTTGCTATTTATATACATATATATAAAATGTATAATGAAGCTTAACCATACAGCACAGAGATTACAATTGAACGGCACACATTCACCACCAGTGAGGGGGCCAACCCCTTTATACACCCTCTGAAAAATCTGGATAATAATATTAATAATAATTAAAATCCAAAGAAAGTACAGTATATTTAACAAAATAGTAAATATTAAACAGTGAATACTCTACTTAATAAGGACCTCGCCTTGTTTCAAGTTGGCGTCAATCCACAAAAATATACTTTTTAATCTGGTGACCGTACAATACATAGGTACTTACACCAAAGGTGATAATATATTTAGGATGCTATATACACAAAGAGTTTGGCTCAAATTTAAATTTACATATAAGTGTTCATGGCTTATTTTTCCCCCAAGGTTCCGCCTGCAAGTTTTTCCTTTTCATCTTTGAAAGCAAAAACTAGAAAGTCAAAATAAGATAAAACTATACTCTACAAAAAAGCTACAACATACAGCTTTGGCTTATATAAATAATTCATAGCAGAATGTGTTCAAAAGTACTGTATATAACTTTATATATAGTCTTCAATTCATTAGGGTATTGTTTTCTTTAATATAAAATATACATGAGCTAAAATCCGTTTCTATATTTTTCAAAGGTATGAACGTAAAAACAAATTTGTCAAACATCTTCCAATTATAACTTAATATATTAATTTTATTTTGTTAATGTTCTATTTTCTAGGCTAATATTTTCTGAATATTTCATGCGAGTTCTCTATGTCTCTCTTTCACTCATTAAAAAAATCACTTCTTTGACCCAATACACTATTTTTTTTTTTTGCACGTGCAAAACAGGGTTTTGTTTTTTTTTATTTCTTATAGCATCAGCCCTTCTCCATGCACCCTCTGCAATAGAGACCCATGCCAGGTTGGGTAATAGAAAGGTCAGTTTATGTACAGTATTGCTTTCTTCTTCCTGCTTTTCTACTGCTCTGCTGCTACAAAGCAATTATTTCTTAACTACGAGTAACCATAGAGCTGACTACACACAGGGACGGTACTAGAGGCGAGCCCTCGCTCGGGTGTGGAGGAGGAGGAGACGCTGCGGGGACGCCGCTCTGCCGGCTGGGGTCACACACGAGTCCGGGTAAGTGCCAGGCCAGAGACCAAACCTACGGGATTGTTCTGTTACGTTTTACCAAGGGACAGCTGCAGCTATACAAGAGTTTGTCGTAAGTGCCTGATGATTGGTGTATGCTACACACACTAGCACATATATATGCATGTGAAGATATATATATGCACGTATGTATATACATATAAATATACTTATTCATGTCCTTATTTATAAATTTAGATATGTCAGGACAGTTCATGTTGAGAACACAAAACGGGAGGGGCGGCACGGCGGGTTTATGTCACCCACGTGTCCATCCTCATTCGTTTTACCGAGGGGCTCTCCCGGTCCTCGGCGTTGGGCGGCCGGCCCAGCACCACGGGCGAGTGGAAGTCGCTGCGCGGGTCCTCGCGGTCGCTGCCGTCGTAGGAGCTGCTGGAGCTGCTCAGGCTGTCGACCGGGGAGCGCCCCAGCTCCTGGCGCGACGGCGGCGGCGGCGCCTGCGGCGGCTGCGGCTGCTGCGGCGCGAACCCCGATGGGGTGACGCGGTCCCGGGGAGGGGAGATGGGTTCAGACTTGATGTTGATGTTTTGGTTGGTGTTAATGGATAGGTTGGAACCCTGAGATAGCTGGCTGCCAGTGCTGGGGAGAGAAAACCCAAAGGCGTAAATAAGAAAACTCAGAAAATGAAAACCAAGCGACAGTTTGGGTGTCTGTGGTGGTGAGGCCTTGGGGCTCAGCACATAAATAAATGCACCTTACTGGGAAGAGCAAAGGTGAAAAAAGCATTACTGAAAGGTCTGAGCTGCACTTACAGAAGTTCAGAACAAACAGATATTTCCTACTGCCAAACATTTCAGTCAGCACACAAGTGCCTCCTTGGTGAGAAGCCGAGCCTGCAGGGACATGGCTCATTAGCTGGAGGTGACTGAAGTGACAAACACCCCAAGCCCCAAATGTTCTGCAGCACAGACAGGAGGCTGAAATGTGCTGAACATTCCCTGGGTGCAGCTGGCCCAGCAGAGGAGGCAGAAGCCCCCCGGAGCTGCCCTGCACCACTGGAGCACCCCGGTACTTACACAAGAGAGCTGAGGGCCGCGGGACCGAGGTGGTGCTGCTGCCAGGCAGACACCTGCCCCAGGGACAGCATCCCCGGGGAGTTAAACCCCTGCAGGGCAGACAGGTCTGCACTAGTCAGCGAGTAATCTGAGAGAAAAACAAATAAACAACAAAGTGATGTATAGGGGGTTTATATCTATAACATACATATATAAATAAACACAAATAAAAAGGCTTTCTGCCCAAAACAAATAAAGGCAGCTGATCCAAAGGAATCCAAACATGAAAACTCTGAAGTCTGGGAGCAATCCTGCCAACCTCACAGGGAGCTTAACAGTACACAGGCCTCCAAATGAGAATTTTTTTGAATTCTGCTTTCAGCTCCTCCATGTTGCTGTCTTGAAGCTTCTTCCAAACCCACAGGTACAACACATTAATGCACTGTATATACAGAGGTGTACACCTTACAGTAAGACTTGGCATTTTTAAAGAGTTTTGCCTACATGGACATTTCAAAACGAAACAAAAAGGGAAGAATCCATGTGGGTCACTAGGCAGGGATGGTGGATCTTGCCCTGAACTCACTGCAGACACCTGGGCTGTGGTTCAGGTCCCAGGTGGGCGGTGGCAGCTCCTCAGACAAGACACAGGTCCCATCTGGGTGGCTCCCGATGCCACAGAGCTCCTGGTCCTGCAGCCCCATCCAAACCCTACCCATGCACAGCCCAGGCTGCCCAGGCAGGCACAGGGACTCTGACAGGGCAGGGACTGGGACCCCAACCCCAGTGAGCCCCTGGGGCAGCCCCACTGTACCACAGCACATCCTCCCCCTCCCCACAGTACCACTCCTCAGTGTCTGATTAAACTGGCATCTCTGCACCACATCAACAAAAGAAACCTCTTTATGTGGAGCAAGAGAACACCATCCTCTGGAAATACAACTGAAATGGAGACCAGAGAGCTCCATCTGTTCTGACCCCACAGCAGCAGCTGGCCAGTGGCTCTGGCTGCTGCAGGGCTCCCTCACTTCTCACTTCATTCACAGAACTGAAGTTGTTTTCACTTCATCATTATCTCTCATGTTTTCCTTCAGGTTTGAAAACAAAGTCAAACTCTTCTCTGCTTTTAATTATTTTGCAATAAATCTCCCTTAAAATAATTTTTAGTCTTTTGAGAATAGGACAAAATGTGCACAGCCAAATCACTGCTGCCAGCAGAGGAACCAAAAATTCCACTTAAGTTGAGTTTGGCTTTGATTTGTGTTGGGGGGCTTTGGAGTTTCTTTTATAGTATTGTCCTAAAATGCCACTACCATTACAATCTCTCTCTCTCTCCTGAGAGGAGCCTTGAACAATCTCCCCCTCCCATCCCCTGACCTGTTTGCTGTGGATAAATTCTAGATGTCCCTGAAACAGCTCATCCTGGGAGGAGAATCCAGGGTCAGCAGAGCCCTGTGCTGTCAGAGACCCACACACATCCCTGCAAGAACCTCCTGAAGGCCTCAGGAGTCCCAGCTGCTTCCAGCAGGTGAAGCTTCTTAGGCTGCCTTTTTGTTTCATTTCTTCTCAGTTGACACTTCTCCTGAAACTCTGAAAACCCTCACACGTATTTCTGCACAGCTTCAGAAAGGTTTGTCCCAAGCTGACTGACCCAAAAAGCCCCTTTAGCAAGACTAAGCTTGAATCTAAAACATGAAAGAAGAAATAAAAACTGTGCAGCCCCTGCAGTGACCCAGACGTGCAGGGAGCCTTCAAAGCAGCCAGGCCTCCACCAACTGCCCAGTGCAGGCCCTGGAGATGGAGGTGCTGGGCTCATTGGATTTGTCAGTGCAGAGCTGAAGGGAACCTTGATAGGAATTCAGTTCCCATGTAATTATCATCTACTGCAATTACAGCTTTTATGACCATGGACAATTAACTTCTGACACTTTAGACAGATCCTGTCTGGTGACAGGGTTTGAGGAGGTATTTCTCCAAGGAGTACCTGTGTCACTGCACAATTAGCTGCATTATTAATCCCTAAATAATCACACACCTGCTGGCAGTGACAGGAGGACACCCCTGCTGCACGAGTGCCCTGATGTGAGATGAAGCTGGACACACAAGAGCATCTTGTGCACCACAGAAACCAACACTGCTGTGACCCCACAGGCAGCACTGGGAAGTTTGTGCCTTTGCAAAACAACTGACCTGAAGCCAGGAATTTATTTATGGCTTGGTGTGCTCTGTTCAGGTGTCAGTTACTGATTAACTGATTGCTGGGAGTTTTAGTATTTTTTTAAATGCCTGGACTGTTTCAGAACCAGTAATTCAGTTGGTTCTGGCCCTTCCTCCAGCAATCTGCAGAATACTAAACCAGATTATATAAAATAGGGTATTTGTGGAAAACTGATATCCAACATTTTAATTAGGGATCCAAGAGCTGAAGCTATCCCTTCCAGCCCTGAAAAAAACAACCCCTAACAATCCAGAAAAACAAGGTATTTAAATTTTATCTTAGTCTTTGAACTGCAAAACTGAAATTGTGCTGTAAGTGGTGACTACCCTGAGAATCCCCAGGCAACAATTTGGTTTCAACATCAAATTTCTTCCTGCAAATCCCCTGAAAGGTTCAGTCTAATAGAAACGATTCTAAAGTGTGTGAAAATCACTAAAGGCTAAAAGCTTTGCACAAATTACTTGCATTATCAAAGGAAATGGGCTGGAGTTTAAAATCACACCCCAGTGATACCAGCACTTGTCCATTGTGTAGCACACCAGTTCCCACTGCCTTTGCTGCTTCCTGAGATCCCCACTGCAGCCCCTCTCAGCTTTTGGATGTTTCAGCCACCAGCTCACGGGTGATTCTGGGTGAGGGATGTGAGGGATGCACCCAGTGCTGCTCCTGAAACAGCACCCAGCTGGACAGAGGGGACGTGTGAGGTGAAACTGAACGTGGCTCTTCTGAGCAGGGACCACGAGGGTTTGCTCTGCACAGCCACGGAACACAGGAGCTGAACTCCTCTGGGGCAAGTGTCAAACCAAGGTCTGCATGTCCTGCTAACTCACACTGCAACTGACCACCCAAAGCAAGGCACTGCTCTGCCCAGGACACTCCCTGCTCCAGAGTTCACCCCCTTAGGGCAGCTGTGTTTGCATCCATGTTCAACAACTGGGCTGGTGCTGCTGCAGGGCAAATACAGCCCCTGGCTGATGGGTGTGAGGGGTGCACAGCCCCAGGACAGCCCCTGGCTGATGGGTGCAGTCCCTCAGAGTCCCTCTGGCTGCAGAAAGGGGCTCAGGGCACTGCCAGCTGATGAGCTCATTAACATAAAAAGATACAAGAGGATGTGAGGTGCTTGGCTGGCTAAACTAAAATCTGCAGTGAAGGCTTTCAAAGCTAAGAGTGGAGAAAATGTATAAAATCCCATCTAAAATCCCACTGCCCTGGTGGATGTTGGACAACCCTTTTGGTGAAGAAATTTTCCCCAATATCCAACCTAAGCCTCCCCTTGTGCAACCTGAAGCCACAGTTTCCTCATGTTCCACCACTTACTACTTGACTTTCATGAACTACTTTCCCAACCAGCAAACCACTCATCACTTTTACATTACCAAATGCCTTACATCACGCCCACCTTGGATAAAAACTAGTTTTAAGGTCCTGCAGACACTGAAAGTATCTGAAGAACAGAAGTGCTGAAGCATCAGCTATTGCCTGAACGTGAGGCACAGCCTGGCAGGATCGCCACAGGCTCAGTTTTGATGAGTAAGAGCCTTCATTTGAACTGAGGAGGAAAATCAAGCCAGGTGCCACAGAAATGGGAATTTCCTGGGCTCCTGAACGCCGTGGGTGCAGCCCCCGCCCCAGCCCCTGCCCTTACCAGTGTTGTAGGCAGTGGGCATGGCCGAGTACACGAGGCCCTGCGGGGGCAAGCTCGGAGTCGTCACCGACACCACGGGCGTGGCCAGGGGCTGCGTGGACTGAGAGCTGCTGATCCTCTGGGTGTTCTGCAAGGGAGGGAAACAACAAACCCGGTGAGACCAGAGAGAACATGGGAAAGGCAGTGCCAGGCTCACAGAGCATTCCACTCAAATGTGCTGCTTTGCTGTGTCTTTGAGTTAGGAACACAACTTTTAGTCAGGATTGGTCTTCTAAACAAGCTAAAATAATTCAACACAACCAAAACAATCTTGGCAAACTGAAATGAAAAATTAATTGAAGGCTCACTGGGCCACTTCCCAAGCATGCAGATTTCAGTGTTAGAGTTGTAGGACACACAAAAATAAATGCAATTTCTCAGGGATACACACAACAATTCTCAGAAGTTCTTAAGTGATTTAAGAGTTTTGTCTTATTTTTAAAGAGATTTTAGTGCAGATGGTGAGGTGCAGTTCCACCAGAAGAGATTCTCCCACTTCACAGTTGTTTATCCAATTTTCCAAATTTCAGCTGCCAGTTTTGACACTGTGCTGACTACACCTGTCCTGAAAGGAACACAGAGATCTTCTAAATTTGTGTTGATAAGACTTCAGTGATAAAATAATCTTGCTGTTCCCATGGTTCCTGAGAAACTGAGAGAGTACTTGTTATAATGCAGATATGTTTCCAAGCAAATGACACTGGAGTTCACAAAGAGCAACTGTGCCTTTCTGACAGGGAAAATAGCTAAACTAGATTGTCTCTGATAATCTAACTGTGGGCACAGTTTGGCTTTTTAATAACAGACTTTCTTTCCCATATACTGGAATGAACATCTGCAGCAAACATATCACTCAAAATAAGCTCTAACCAAATTTCCTGGTTAGAAAATTAATTAAACACTGTGGTAAAGAGCACCAGACAGCAAAGCTGCTGCCACAGAACGTTCTGCTCTCCATGGTGGCAACTGCAGATCTTCCTTCAAAATATGAGGTTCAACGCCACTTGGCCATGCCAAATACTGTCAAGAACAGAAAATGCTGTTTCTTTTTCAACAACAGATATTTACTTTTATCTGCAGAATTCTTAGAAATAGCAGCAGTCTCTAGACCCTGTATTTCTACAAGGAGCTGGGTTTCAAACTGCCGGCAATACGTTTTTTAAAGAGAACCTCTATCTCTGAAAAAATACTTCCTACAAAAGGAGCAGTTTCTCATCTCTTTGGTAGGGATCCATTTCACAGCTTTACAAGACTGAAGTTACTACTCCTTTCCCTCATTTCAGACACAGGTATTTCAGGATCTGCAGCACTTTTTTCTCCACTCTAATCTTGAGAGAACGAGCAGCATTAAAAATGCATCATTCCCTTAAAAATATCAGAATTAGCAGGTACAGAAATGGGGCTGTATTCAATTTTAAGCTTAAATTTATGAAGATGAATTGAGGGTTATCAATCTTGTATCTTCCCCATTTAAAGACAGAAATATATATCACAGCTCCCATATCAAAATTAGCCACAGCTTTCACTGGCTCCCAACTTCTGATCTCTCTTGTGTCTGGCTGCTCTTGAATTCCCAACTTTGAACTTTCCAAGGATTTGGGGGCACTCTGGCATTTGTTGCCAAACATACACATTGACAGATGTGCCCACTCTGTTCAGAGCTCCCGGGTTTCAAAGCTCCAAGTCCCAGAGAAAGTCCCTCTGATTTTCTGTAATTGATCCCTTTAAATCACTTACGTACTTCTGAAAATCTCCCCTCGACCAAGTTTATCTGGCATAAAGAGAGGTTATTAGAGCAGATTTTTGTGTCTGTCAGAAATTGACCTTTCTCCAAAGCTTTCTTGGATGGCCGCCTATAAAGCTGGGATTACTGTATAATGGAAAAGTAAAGAGGAATATACTGGGAAACAATCCAGACCAAAGGATTTCCTCATGGGATTTTTTTTTTTTTTTTGAGTGGCTACTAAAGGTGGTTTTCTGAGGTAAATTCTTTCTGAATATAAGTCCTGGAACAGTCAGCCACACAAAGACACTAAGCAATATTTACATGTGCCCAGTATTTGTTGTTCTTGGAGATTCATGACAAATTTCAGGATTTCTTTTTTTAAATCTTTTTAACTGGTGCAAATATAGCAGGAATAATTCAATATCTTTATTTCACGCTACACTACCACTGGTAGCTGCTTTTCATATTCAGTGCCCAGCTCCAACCACACAGACGGGATTTGGAACTGCTCCCCAGCACCGGAACCAGCATCAGACAGAGCCCTGCAGGCGTAGCTCGCGTTTCTGTGCCGGGTGTGAGGCAGGCTCTGCGCCTCTCCTTTGTGCGAGGCCGCTGCTGCCAGAAGGATCCCGCTTTCAGGAGCCGCTAGATGGCCCACGCCGCACGCGGGAGCCGCCCGGAGCTCGCAGGGCAGGGACAACCCCCCGGGCCTTAATTCCAACTGCAGGGAGACTGGATTCATGCCTGTACACTGAGATTTCTGTCCTGCACTGAAAACCAGACACTCCTCTCTGAATTTGAGAGGAAAGCGGGAGAGCTCTTTAACTGCTCCACAAGCAAGACATCCCAATAGCCCTTAAAAACTTCAATACTGACTTTCAAAAACCATTTCCCTTACTTTTTAAATCTATTTCTCACGTTTAAGGTAAAAATCAACCAGCAGCATGCATTCATCAGGTAATTTATCTAAATCACTACATTTTCCATGCTTTCATGCAATTAGAGCCTCATATTAGCAACAGGTCCATGTTCAACAACAAATCAAGGTCTGCAATAGGTTGATTTATTTCGCTGTGAGTGTCACACAGCATCTCCTGCCTGGTTTGTGCCACAGCAGCCAAACAATTTTCAAATTGCTCTAAAAATAAGTTACGAATGATTTTAGCCTTACGTTAATTTTCCAGACAGAATGCCAAATGTTAAAACCTTGGGGGGGGAAAAAAAAATAGAAAACACACAAATCCCAAGAGTTTCCTTTTAAAAGCAGAATATCTTTCCACTGGAAAAAAAGGTAGAATTATTCATTTGCAATTCTCTGTTCCTTTTGGTAAACAGGGAACACCCCTGTGGTTTGATAATCTCACGCAGGATGAAATAATTCTAACCTCCAAAAAGGTGACCTCACCAGCAATGATGTCATCTCCTTGAAAGGAAGAGAAGTAACACAGGGCTGGTGTTACAATCTGAAGAACTTCACAAGTGAAGCCACTTGCTAAAAATATTCCAATAATTTTGGGGATGGGAAGTGATTATTTGTATATTATACAGAAGGCAGTACAAATCCTATACACATGGACAGTTACTTTGTAAGGCTCTTTTCCAATGTTCCCTCCAAGAAAAACAGAAACGTTTTCAGGAAAAAAAAATAGAAGTTTACAAATGGCAAGCGCTGAGTTTGGATGTGTTTTCAACTTGAATTGGTCGGGTTTTGAGTTTGATAAAACAAATGTATTTTTGTCTGCTACCAAGGGAACACTGGAATTATTTAAAATATGTAATGAAACTGCAGTTAAAAAGCTGTAGTGAAAGACATTTCCAGCATCTTGCTGTCTCTCAGCAAACAGCAGCCCAAACTCACCAACTCCAATTCATCCTCCTCCGACTGTACTCAGCAAACAAGAGGGATAACACAGTTACTAAAAATAGCATTGCTTTCAAATGAAAGAAAAAGTCACATTTGTGCTTCAGGATTTTGATTCGTTTTAATTAATAATGTGGATTTGCCACCTGATTCTGTAGATAATACTGCTAGAAATGTAATACTTCATGAAATTGGTGTCACATAAAACCTGCTGTACTGAGAGAACACTGGCTTTGGAAAACTGGTGCAGCAAGAGCTTGGTGACCCCAAGGACACGGCTGCACACGAGGAGTCTCTGCCTGCACTGATCCAATAAACCAGCTCAGCAACAAAAGACTTTTCACATACGACCATCATTCCATGCCAGCATCTCCACTCTGAAATCTCCTAATTCCCCCCAAAACACAGATGAAACCAAAGCTGAGTATGATGTTGTTCTTCACAACACAACACTAAATAGGTGCTGTGCACCACTAACATCAGAACTGCATTGCTGTTTCTGCTTCTAATTAAAAGTGTAATTTTCACTGTAATAATCAGCCAGTATACTTCCTATCTCTCCTACACTTCAGTATTCCTAGAAAAACCTTTTTTTTTTTTCAAGAATCATTACTCTGAGGCTAATTATAGCTTTTGTTACTTGGATTAATTTGGTATTATTCATCATGACTACCAGTAACAAATGTAAGCACTTGTGGTAGCTTAAAAACAAATAGGAATTATACAGAGAGTACTTGTGTTGTTTACATCCTGCTCCTCCTGGTTGTGGCCCATTCTTCAACACACAGAAAACATCCACAGAGACGTTTCTACACAAGGCAGCAAAAGACTAAGACCAAAGGATTTGGCCAAGCAAATTAAAGGAAAAGCAGAGTAACACTTCCTGCAAGACCTGTTCTGGGCTGGAGGCCGTGGTTGCCTCATGGCTGACACGAAACTCGTGTGCTATTCCCAGCCAGGCTGGACAAACCCTGGTGCCCAGATGCCAAAGGGCAGAGCAGCACTGCAGAGCAGCTCAGAGCTCTTTGGTGGCCTCGCTGCAGCCTCGGCAGCACCGCCAAGGTCACGTTCCAAAGGGCCACATCAACCCCGGGCTGCTCGGAGCCCTCCCGCGCCACGGGAGCTGCACCTCACATCCCACAGCCATCACCACCCAGGAAACAGGCACAGAATGTGCTTCAGGGCACGTTAAGAGAGCTCACATCACCAATAAGATCAGCTGTTCCTCCACAGAATAATGGATCACCCTTTTTAAAACCCACATCCTCCCAACCACCGGAGCTCTTGGTACCAAGTCAGGGATGTCAGGCCGAAGTCCCTGGCCCTGTCTCTAGGACTGTGCTCTTACCACGCTGAGGTCAGGCTGCTATTTTACACTTGGAAAAATTCCTTACAAATTGAATTTCTCCCCCGGTCACAATTTGTACTTTTGATTTTCATCAGTGACATTTCAGAATACGAACACCCCTCTATTCCTGTCCCCTATGATAAGCAGGAGAGACAGTTTCTCCCTGTGCACGTGGGCAGAACACTCCATTTTCACACAGCCAGCCCCAGAACAAACGTTTTAACTCACCAGTGGTGGCATCATGCCCTTGCTGGAGGGTGGGATGACGACACGGAGGTCGGGTTTGCGGTTGTTCATGCCGAGATTTCCTCCTCCTGGTGGAGGTGGGGACTTTGTAGGCATGACCTTGCCTAGGCCATTCCCACCACCACTAGTACCAAGTAGATTTGGTGAAGCTCGGGAATTCACAAACCCATTTCCTGAAAAAGGAAAAACAAAGGACCCTAAGACTGAGGAGAAGGACAATACAAAATTTTGGTGCTCATGTACCAGCTATGAAATATTTATTTGATAAAAGTTCCGATAACGAACTCCCCACAAGGGGCTGAGTACTGAACAATCGAACAAACACAAACCACTCTCACCAGAGGATCAATATGGAAAGGGAATATCACTTCAAGGGCACGCCGTGGCAGCTTAAACGCTGAGAAGAGCAAATTGCCAATTTCTAATAACATCCGTTGTGTTTATTTTGCCCTTTGAAGCTCCTCCAGGCTGAGCCTGCAGAAAAGTGAGGGTTTTACACAACCCCACTCAGCCCCCACCCCCACAGACAGAGCATGGACTACACTGAATTGCTGCCTGCGAGAATAAAACATCAGCTCTTAAAGTCTCTGTTTCTAAAGTTTATTCTTCTGATATTGTTCCAAGATCTGTAGGACTAATTTCAGTATCAGTATTTACTATCTGATTATTATATTTAGCAACAATGAGAGGACCAAATCCTTTCCCTTCAAATTCATTCAAGATCCACACATCGCTTATGTCGATGGATTTATTTAACAAAGTCTTTCTCTGCCTTACTCCTGGTTCTCATTTTAAGTGGAATTGGACAAGGCAAAGCCTACAGTCCAGGACTCAGCACTGAAATCTCCAAAAACTGAATATGCTCAAGGTAGAGGCCTCAGCTTACACTCAGAACTGATCAGAAAACAGTACCAAGACAGTAAATCAGTGAAGTGGCCAGTATTCCATTTTCCCATCCTGACAGAAGCACCAATCATGTTAACCAAAATATATTTCTCAGAAAAAATTTTAAAGCCACATTCCAATCAGAGAATCGTATTTATAGCAACAATTCTCAAAATACACAAACCTTATTCAGCTGCAAGCAGGAAAAAAGTTGTTAAGGAGAATTTTGCAACAGGGAACCCCACAGTTCACCCTACAGAACCTGTGTGTGTGTGTATAAATAAACACAATCCATAGTAAGATTCTGTTTGCACTAACACTGCAGCTCTGAAAGCAGCTTTTATGGGCACAATCAGGGAAAAGTCTGCGAGACAAAGTTCACTGTGTGGGAAATTCTCTCCTAATCGCCCGTAGCGCCACGCTGGCATGAATTTTGCATTATTATTCTAATTTGAATAGGCCCCTATGCCCAATCCAATTTTATTGCATTAAATACATATTAATCTAAAAGCAATTAAAATAAGAAAGTTGTCAGTGTCACATTCTACCTTCTGTAGCAACGTTTTTAATGCCTTTAAAAGCACAGCAAGAAGGAAGAACAGCAACATGTATGAGCAAGGGCACAAAACTTCATGAAGGTGCCTGGACCTACCAAGATACTCAGCCAGTCCACACTGAGAACCTCGATGGGAATTCACCAGGATGCTGCTGAGGAAGCCTCCTCTGGATTTACTCACTGTGTGGATTTCCTACTGTGCCAAAAGCCTGACCATACATGGATGATCTGACATGTCCCTTGAGTTTTCCAAGGTTAACAGAGCAAGGAGGAGTTATTCTAATTTAGTACTTTCCTGAAGCATTTGTGTAGGAGGTATGGGAATATGACTTTTAACTCAGAACTTATGGGGGAAAGAAGGAACACAGCAGAAAATAAAGTTTTTAATGTCAGCATTCTCCCTTCTGTATTAAAAACCACAGCAAAAACTCATTTTGTGATTAAAGGATCTACATTCCTCAGCAGAAAACAGCAGAATTTATTCGGATGCTTCTAGGTTAGTGATAAAATTTAGGTGGAGTGGTGGAAAAGTCGGGCTGGAGCTGAGAATACACACTAGAGCTAAATATACTCCTGACTGGTAGGAGAAAACTCTCCACAGCTGGGTCACATGGAAAAACCAACAAGTCAAAAGGAGAAATTAAGTTCTGTGCTACCCTCAAGGTTCCTGAAACGGAGACAGTTTTCGTGGAATCACGATTTTGTTAACACAGTTATGCATCAATTCCTATCCATTATAAATGAGTGCAGCATGAGCTACAGCCAGCCTGCAGAGCATCAGACAGCCACGGACATCCTACACCATGGACAGGGGAGAAATTAAATGGATTTGCAAACTGACATTAGGGAGGAAAAGTATCAGAAAATGGCATCATTTTCACCAGATTATATCAGAAACTTTGTTCTGCTACCTCCCATTTTCAGCAAAAATGCCAGAACATTTAAAGAACTTACTGCTATAACGGAAGTCAAGTCTGGGCTTTAAAGCAATAAATAGCATTTTATTACTCACTGGGGCTGTCAGTGTTACCTTTCCATGGCAGGGCTGTGAGTTCTGAGCAGGGTTCAAGCTGCACAACAATCCCACTCTGTACAAACAATGGGGTTCTGTGCAGCACTTTGAGCCATCCCATGATACCATTTCCTGTCCTCTGTTCCAGTATTTCGGTAGCCTGTGTGTTAAATCTGGACAGTGTCTTTCTTCCACACCCAACCCAGTCATTTCCTGAGCCCTTACTCCACAGCTCTGCCAATCCTTCAGAAATATTTCATGCTTTTAGTGGTGCTGTCAAAAACAACAAACTCCCTGCCATTGCCTGCTCTGCGCAGTATCAGGCGGCAGCAGGGCAGAGTTAAAGCATTTCTTCTGACAAAAGGCTGAGCACTTCTTAAAAGGAGCATTTAGAATATATTAAAAATGGGAGAAACAACAACAAAAAATATCTTAAGTGTGCAAAACTATGGGTATGAATCTAGCAGCAGCCCTTTGTGATAAGGAGCTGGCACTGAACACTGAGCAAACACTGGAGTCTCTGTATCGATCATCTGAAGGATCACATGCTGGGGCTGCAATAGGAGTGCAGAATATTCATTTTTAGTATGAAACTTCAAGCCTTTTTCCTTTTAATAATCTAATAAGAAAATCAAATTACCAGTTAAGAGTGAAAGGATAACTAAACGTGTGGTATTTCTTAGAGCAAGGTCAGGAGCCAGAAAAAGATAATGAGTACAGGATGATGCAACTACACGGCCCTTTGCCAAACCGAGGCCTTAATAACCCCATAAATTCTACTCACTATTTCATATAATACAGAAATTGTTTCTACCCTACCCACTATAGATCTTCCCCAAAGACAATTCTTTATATTCAAAAACGTTTTCAAACTGGAAATGGAAACAAAATATAAAATCCCACATATGTGTAAAAATACGACTGTTTTTACTTCCGAAGGAAGAGTTTTATTTAACTCTAATTCCTTAAAACAGACGTGGAAGCATGTTCAAAACAGTCCTTTGGAAAACAGACACCAATGCAAATATAAGCTCTCAATTATATGAATCATAATTTAATTAGATTTGCTGATAACAAACCCTGCCAACGTACATTAGCCTACTTCTTGTTTAGTCAGAAAGTGTTTACTTTTGAAGCAACTTCTTTTCTGATGTGAAATGTTACAACCCACCCATGATACCAACGGGATATTCTGCCTTCAGAGACATAATACAGCTTAATCTCATTTACTGTCCTGCAGCTCAAGACACAGCATTCAATTACATGAGCCAGACTCATATTTCACTATATAAATCACATCAGCTGAAACAATGGACACACGTGGCTGGAAAGTACTCCATGTACTTATTACTACTCAAGGAATAAATTATAGGCATTGATGCCATTAATTTTTTTTTTTTTTTTTTTTTTTTGGTGGTTCACTTTGGAGAAACTGAACAGTTACACACAGTTCTGGAATAATTGTGGGCAAGCAGCTAAGCCATGTAAGATTAAGCAAAAATCAAAATTGTAGTAAATAAATATTTATGCCTCAAGTGACATCATAAAACCCAACAGACGTCACACAATCAGAAGTAAACTGAAAACTGTTTGCAACAAGCCATTGATTCACAAGGCATCAGAAGGCCAGATAAAATCTACTGAAGGAAAACATTTACATGAAGAACCTTGGGCAGGGGGACACATTGCAAGCAAACCCAACAAGAGCATTTCTGTGTGCGTTAGTTGCTCAATTTGTTTACTTTGGGGTTTAGTATGACAGATTCAAGTGGAAATTAAAAACAGCATATGCCATTGCTACCATTTTCAGCTTTGTACAGCAATCACTGCTGGTTCTACCACCGTTTCAAAAAGCTCCAGTTCTACATTAGCTTTGGAAAGAATTCACTGCAGTATCTCAAGGAATCTGAAATAAATGCATTTCTACTGATCTTTACAAATCAGTATGTCAGATAGTACTATAATTAGAATTAAAATATACCTTTGACAGTAATATAAGGTCTTGAAACATGTCTAACATGTAAGATTTATGCTTCTAAGGCAGTACTTTAGATATTAAAAGGCAGCAAAAAAGAAATACACATGACTAAATGTCAAGGGAATGCTTAGTCATGTTACAGAACTTTAAAAAAAGTTAATTTCCCAGGTTGTTGGAAATTTTCTTTTGCCTACAGCTACATAAAAGGAGAAAGAATTTTCAAGGATATTTAGAATTTAAAGGGGTGGTTATTGTTCAGAATGCAACAGCAAACTTAAATAAAGGCATAGTGCTCTTGTATCTGAGTGAAACATCAGCAACAGCAGCTGGATGTCTTTTAGGTCTTTTGTCAACTAAACAGATAAGAGTTAATTACATTAGTTTATTTTCTAAACTTGCTGATTTCTGTGTGTCTATGCAAAGCCAATGCAAAGAATGGCAAAGAAAGGAGGAGAGAAATGTTTAGAACAACTGGGGAGGTGGCAGTGTATGCTGGGCAAGAGGACATTATATAAATGTCAGAGTGGGGTAAAGGCAGAAGAAATCTGCTTTCTTAAGGAAGAGGCTGAGGGCATCAATGCAGGACATTTGCCTGAAACTGCAAGAGGTGTTGTTTCAGGAGGAGGCTGGATCTTCCTCACTGGGGTGTCCCTCGTTTCACAAACCAAACACGACTGGGGAGGCGTGCACTGAGAGCCTTTCTGTTATTGAAGCACTCCGGAATTGCAGCGTATTCAGACTTGTGCAAGACCAAGCTCAAAGATTCTTTTATCCTCAGACACAAACACAAAGCTCTCCCACCAGCCAAGCCCTCAAGACAAAGGGAGCCATTTACAGGTGTGGCTTTTCACAGTCCTGTCTTGATCCCCTTCTGGCAACTCCAAGCACTTTACAGGTGTGTGCAAGCTGTCAGTGGCACCTCGGCAAAATCCCTCCTCGGGCCAGAATAACAGACCACACATGATCCAGACAGACTCTTTGAAGAGATCCAAGAGCTCACAAGACACAGCTTTTCAAGCAGGTATATCCTTCAGTTCTACTCCAAAGAAAATCAGTATTCCTGAAGCTACTTCGCATTCTCCAAACTTGAAGATTAGTGAGGACATTAGAGAAGATACAGCTCTGGAACACAAAGGAGAAATTCTGTACCCAAGCAGACCAGGTCTTTTTTATCCATTCTCCTGATGGTAAAAATGTAAGAGGAAAGACAATTTCCTTTTCTTTTTTCTTCTTTTCCAAAAGATTAACTGTGTCCATAATCTGCATTACTGACCAGAACAGCTACTTCACTGACACAGGAATGTACAGACAGAAAATACTGTGCCTTTGTGAAATCATAAATAGTCTCCACTTCCAAAAACTCCTTAAGAATCGCCTGGGACTGAGAAGAACTCAGGTCTCAGGGTTTATGGTTTTCACGCAGCCTTGGCAATGAAAACCAGCTCGAGCCCTTGGCATGGTTCTAGCTCAATGCCACACATGAAAGGTGTGGATGAAAAAGCAAAGACTGAATAACCAAAGACTGAATAACCGTGGTGGAACTTCTGAGCTTTCCTGATTCTCAGAGTCCTCAAGGACAGGACAAGGCCACGGGAAGTGCATTTCACTGGCAACCTGGGCATGATTCATGGGATGATACCAATCTACTGGAACCAGGGAAGCAGAACTCATGGCAAACTGGAATGTCATCCATGAATCCATCCATGAATCCATCCATGAATCCATCCATCCATGAATCCATCCATCCATCCAGTCCTAAGCCAAAGAAACTCTCCCCTGTGTCTGGGCACATGAGGCAGCACTTTGCCTAAAGTGTTCTCCACATCCTGGTGCCATCAGATTCCTGGAGCACATGTGATGCCCATCACAAACTGAACAGAGTTTAACACTGACCAGAAGCAACAGAATCATCACCATTCTAGCTCAGAAACATTTGATCTAATTAGCAGAAAAAATAAATTAGCTCTAGAGCAAACTCTGTTATAATGCTGGACATTTTTTCCCCTCTCAAAACTGGTATATTTGCCAAGTAAAAATTTTCAGCAAATGTTTTTTATGTGGTGGGCAGAATTTTAAAAATATTACAAAATGAAAATGCTTTTTCAGAGTTATGACAGCTGCATGTGAAGTAAGCTCTCAGTATTATAAAGTGATCACAAAATTTTCTGTTCTGGATATAAAAAACCACCTACCAATCTTTGCTACAACATGCAGATATTTTTACTCAAAGTTATTTTCCACAGAAAAACTGTTAAGTTGGCAGATTGACTGCTAAAGCAAATCATTTCTATTCCAATCAAGTTACACAGGACTTGAGAAAAAGACTCGTGTGAACTCAATATGAGCCATTTTATGCAACATCTTTGTTTGAACTGGGTCCCAAATAAGCAAGATAACCTTTACTTGCTTCTTACTAAGAGATAAAGGCATTTAAGTGTCTTTCAAGGAAATGAGAACAAAATCTCAGATGCCCAAGAACTTCACAATATTGAAGAAGATGGGTTTTTCCTTTATTTATTTATAAGAGAATATGTGGGAATATGGATATGCCAGTACTCCATCTTTACCTCTGACATCACTCCTATAAATTGTGAACTGCAAATTTGGCACGTGACTTTCACTACATCCACAGGAGAATTCTCCACTCCTGAAGTTTTAAAAAAAACCCTGGAAGCTAGAAGAAGAAAATAGACTTTTTAAAAGTGAATTCTACAATAAGTGCAGCAAGAAACTAAAACCATTATTGTCTGCAGACATAATTAACATGAGATACATTTCAACAGCAGCTGTCAAGCTCAAGTTGACAGCAGATTTAGTCAATCTGGTTACGTCTGATTTCCTGATTGTGGTTGTAACTGAGAAGATTCCTGTGCACCTGTCAGTAGTTAAAAAGTTTTTAGGCCAGAACTCACAGCAAGTGGAACTCTGACAACTCAGGGTACCCCTCTGATTTGGCATTCTGGTGTTCACCAGGTATTGGAGTTTCACTAGAGGTACTTTAAGATGGTCCCCTGTTCTTGTACAGTCACAACTCTCACTTGCATGACAAACCTTTCTAGAAGTGAGTGGGTATATGTATAACATCTTGGGTGTGATGTTCTGGAAAGTAAGAGATAAGTGATGCATTTTGACTTTTTACATAAACTATTAATAAATGCAAGGAGGAATTTTACTGCATTAAATATGTTCCCCAAGCTGCTCTAACTGGGCTTTTCTGGAGTCTGATACCCTACAGCAAGCACTGTAACCACTGTTTTGTCTGCTTATTGAAGGAAGGAGTCTTAAATCTGAGGCTGTTCTTACTAAAGCCTGATTTTGGTAAAGAGGCCTGAACCAGCCTGATAATAAACTTATTTAGTCTAACTCAAAAAATTCTGTGGAAATCAACATCTGACCTCCACAGTTTCTAAAAATAGTCACTTTTTTCAACTGAGGTAGTTTCCTCCATTTAAAATGTTGCTTACCTGATGGAAACCACTCTTTAATATTTCATATCTTTGCTGCACATAGCCAAGGAATGGATGAAGAGTGGAAAGTCAATCCTGTGCTTTCAGCCTTGGGGAGCTGCAGCATTTTTTATTCATCAATTCAATTGCCTGACTTGATGTTCAAAGAACCTCTCCCCAGCTGCCACACTAAGTAGCCAGTGGGCAAACACTAAAAGGTCAACAGTTGCTTCTCTAATTCCATGCTAAGAACACTTCCCAAGGGGAGTGAGGTGTGTTTGCAAAACTGACCTTCAGCCAGCACGACTTCCAGTGGCACAGGAGGAACGTCACCAAAGTGGCTGACCTGTCATTTATTTTGTCTGTCTGTGGCACGATTTACATTTCAGTGGCTGCCTGCCCCTCTATCAGAGTGCTGAAATTTATTTAGGGGAGACAAAATATTGAAATGAAAAAGTGCTATCATGTATTTTTACTGAAGATCAAAAAATACTGCGGATTTTATTTTTGGCAGGATCTCTAATTTGTTTTCAAAAGAAATTCTGATCATCATCCAAAATTAAGACAGACCCTAACTATCAGTTTCCAAGATTCATTGCTTTCTTCATATAATTGCTAGAAATGATTAGCAAGATACACATGGCAATACAACCAATACAGTCTGTATTTGCTTCTTTTTGATTGGCACCACAACCAGCATCAAACATCCAGGTCCTGAAAATACTGAAGTTGAGAAGTGAGCTGAGTTGTCTTTAGTGCAATAGTTCAGATTTGGCAAACACAAGATGTTTTTAGGATGCTGTAATTACACCTACAGAGAAACACAAAAGCAGGAGCAGCATGCTACTACTGAAAACCACTGAAATAAAAAATGCAAATATTACTGAAGTGGAAAGGGCACAGCAGTAAAAAGTTAAATGCCTGATAATAATTTATAAAACTTGACAATAACAGTGCAGCTAAAAAAAATCACGACTTTTGTTCTTCCACAGCCACTTTTTCAAAAGAGTCAAAATAAAAAATCGCTTTTGAATAACTGAGAAACTGAAACCACAATACTGGTTTTTTACAACAAAGACACGATACTGCACTTACCCACTGGACTGGTACCAGCTCCATTTGGCACTGAGAGATCAGTTGTCCCCAGCATTCCACCTAATCAAAATAAGCCAGAGCATTAAACCGACTTGCCCATTACACTGTGATTCTGCACATCACAAGCTAAGCTGTGAAAATGCACTGAAACCACTGAGAACGTGTCTCTGGGAGGGTTTGTGTGGGCTCTGACAGGAGATGCCCGGGGTGTGGAGGGAGGCACGGCAGCCCCAGGGCTCACCTGCGCTGTTGCCGGCGCTGGGCGGTCGCTGCGGCGCCCCGGGGGACACGGACACGTTGCGGTGCAGGGCGCTCGGGGGCGGGGACAGCATGGTCGTGTCCGTCAGCGAGGAGCTGGCCAGGGACGGCGACACCAGCGAGCTCCCGGGGTTGCTGTAGGTCAGAGTGTTGGGGTTGGACACCGGGACCGTCACCGACATGGAGAAGTTCTGGGCAGGCAGACCGGGCTGCAGGAGAGAGGACGGGGAACAAGACAATGCCATCAGCATTAACGGTGTTTGCAGAAACAGCACAGTGTAAAAATTCACACTTACATCAGTTTGGTTTTTATTAAAAGAAAGTTAATTCTGTTAGTTTTTAAACTCTATTAAGCATACAGTTTTAAAACATCCATTTGTGGTAAAGTACGGTGTTAAATTCTTATACATCACATAATTACAGTTCCAAAGAATTACTCAAACCTCTCCAATACATACAGTTCAAACAGAGAAAACTGAAAATATTCATGTGAATTCACAAGCTCATAAATACAACAAATTTAACAGTTAATTTGGATTATTACAAAGCAATGACAGCTAAACATGTCTACAAAATCAATGAGTTGTACCTTCAAAATGTAAGCATAAACATGCACGTTACAGTTATCACACAAAAAAGAAAAAGTTAGTAATAACATTTTCTAGTAATACTTTTCCAAAATATTGCTACTATCTCTAAGACTTTGTTTTTCAACAGACTAAAAAAATAAACAGATCTTTAGAAAGTCACAAAGTTCAATAATAATTTGAATTTAAACATTTCGGGTTCCCCAAACCCCTGTTTGAATAACCACTCCGTCTTCTTTGCAAATCTCATTTTTTAAGTTCTGGTTTTTACAGCATTATTTAAAAGGCAACTGTTTTTCTGCAGTATATATGTTTGTTATTCAACAGCTATTGAATCAAAAGCTCAGCTGCCTGCCCATCTATGGTACTCGTTTGGTCATGACTAACTTCTTTGGCCTTTGTCTCATTCCTATCCTTTGACAGTGATGGGTTTCTGAAACAAAAGGGACTATTTTCTTTCACAACTCACATAATTACTGGAAACAAAACCATGACAGGTACAATTTAAGGGTAAAAACCCCGTCTGATTTATTGACAGAATAGAGAGATGATAATTTTCATTTAGAGGTCAAAGGCAGATGACCAACACACGTGACCTAGCAAGTACACTTTAAAAAACACAATTTCATCATGTGTAGCTTAAAAATCACTTGGAATGAGACTTCTGTATGGAAGTTAGATAATACAAGAAATGTAACAATAACTATACTGATTAAAAGAGCACACTATATTCTCTACAACAAACAAAATCTCTTACTAACGAGAGCCAACAACAATGTCCCTACTGAAGCATTCTAAGAATAATCATTAATTTCTGGCACAGATGGAAGGAAAAAGCAATGAAGCAGAACAACATAATGCTAGCAAATCACTCACAGTATCTACCCAATGACAAGCCCTCCTGGTGCTTGTTTTCAGGGGAAACCACTTGAAACTCCTCAGTATCTACCAAAACCAGGGTGTTTCCACACAGCCCCATGCTGTCAAGCAGCTCAAACTAAACTGGGAATACCTGAAGTAAGCTGAACACACTGCTGGGTGGTAACAGCTGGGACATTGTTTCTGTGGGTTTGCCAATACAGAACCAATAAGTGCAGCCTCCCCCCACACCTTGCACTAAAGGCTGTCTGCCCATCTATGGTGCTCATTTGGTCACCACCGAATTCTCCACGCTTTGCCTCATTCCTATCCTTTGACAGCAATGAGTGCAGGAGAACAAGAGAAACTGTGTTCTTATACAGCCCCACAAGTACTGGAAACAGAAACATAACTGGTCAAAATTACAAATACAGAGCTGTAGAGCTTAAAAATAATGTTGCCTTTTTTATTTACACTGATGTCCACACGGACATGTAGGCTGCTCACCAAAAATCCATTAAGCTGTAACAGACTGAGAGATGAGGCCTGAAGATGCCTCAACACAGAAATGTTGGATATCTAAAGCTTCCAAACAAAGCGAAACCCAAAAGATACTGGCTTTATTCAAGCAGAAAGTGCCAACAGAAGTGATGCTGGGTGTCATGACTGTCAGTTTGCTGTTCAGTCCCCAGAGATCTCTAATGCTCTGAAGGATGAAATTATTTCCAATATCCCCAATCATCTGGAGACACTACTCAGCTGTCCCAGGGTCTGTGCAGATCAACCCACCCAGTTCATCTCCTTTAATTGCTACAAGATTTGCCATCGTAAAATATTCAACGGCTGTGGCAGAGCCCTGTACTAGTTTTCTTAGAAAATACTTCGTAATAGTCAACACTAACAGGGTTTTGTAGGTGGAAATTAAATGTCATCATGAACACCTCCACAAAAAACATGCAACATTTCCACTCCTTTTATCCCCAAACTGAAGTGCTGGAGCCAAGTGACTTGTGGCTGCACACTGGGTTGGCACTTGGGAGAAAATGTTCAAATATTTTTCAGTGTCCAAGGAAGCATCTGTTAGAATTTCAGCAACCAGCAATTTTTTGAGGCTCTCATTGTGTAGCAGCCTTTACTTTAAATATCTAAATAACTTTTTACATCTGGACTCAAGCAAAATAAATTCTACCGGTTAGATGACAAAATTAATCTAATTCTATTTGCCTGCTTGTCACATACTGTAAAATCTGGATGAACACACAGATGAAGACCTACAAGATGTAAATAAATGATCCTACATCCCACAACAAAAATCTATCTTGGTAAATATATTTTAGGTAGGATTAGGTAATGCAGTAGGCTCCTGAAATTTTGAAATGTTATCTTGTGTTCCAAAGGTATGAAACACTGAGAGTGCAAAACCAAGGCTAGAGATGATTCTTCTTATTCTTTATAATAAATGTATTTTAACAAGACCAAGTATCAGAATCTCATTTTTCCTCAGAAATACTTTTCCCTTCTCAAGCCATTACATCCTCTTGTCTCTGAAGTGGTTTTCAGTGGTAAGCAAACACCATGAAAATTCTCATGCATGTAAGAGAAGCACAAACCATACTTTAGTACTCACTGCGATTTTATGATTCCGCATCATATTATCAAACTCTTCATTAATTTTTTTATATTTTTCTTCTGTATGTGGCGTGAGCACATATGAAGTGTCAGGGTCCGGGCTGTCGCACCCTCTGTGTTCCTTCTTGTTCAGAGCCTAAATAATGAAGTTAATAAAAAGGATCAACAAATAAAAAGTAGAGATAAAATAAAAGTACTTACAGGGCCTCGCTTGAAAATAAAATCACTATCTTCATTTAGTTTGCTGAATCTGTCCTCCGATAGTGGACTGTGCTCAAAGTAATCGTCAGCATCAGGGCTCTCACAACCATTAAGGCCTTTCTTTCTTAAGGTCTGAAATACAATTGGAAAATTCACATACAAATCATACTAACTTGCCAAGAAGTTTTGTACACTACCGAATCATTCAGAGCCCCTGAAACTACATCAAGCTTTCACAGACAAAACTCACTGTGCAACAGACAGGATCAGTCTTTCAAGACAGTGGCAAAGTACACAAAGAGAAAGGTTCCTCCAGGTGCCATCTCACAGGTAACTTCCCCCTACAACCACTTCATCTCCCCAACATTGCATGCAAAATCATTTTTAGACATTGGCTGATGGAGTGAAGCTGCCTGACAAGGAACATTCAAGCCTCTGGCAAAGGAGTTCATGTATTCATTGGTAATTAAAAGCCAGTTTACTGGATCTTTAATGAATTGATTTTGGCATCCCAATTTTAATATTCACATTTTAAAGAGCATACAGTTATATTCTGACAAACACAGTGACTAAAATTTTTGATCCAATTAAACAACTGCAGGACATTAACATATGTAACACTCGGTCTCAGTAGTTGAGGAAGGCAGGATCTTCCTGCACTTCTGTCATCCTGCACGATAACAAGAACTGCAAAAAAGAAATTACATAATCCCTCTCTAAAATTACTTAGTTTGCTAAATATAAGCTTTTTCAGAGCCCTTTAGACTAACTTTATGGAACTACTTCCTGTTTTCTGATGGAGAACATCAACATCCCCTGGAAAAAAAAAAAAAGCAAGCTTGTCTACAATCCAGGCATTAAAGAAAGGATGTGAAACTACAGGTCTTGTGATCAAATTATAAGATATATTTGTATTTCTTGTTTTTCTTTTTCACCCTATTACACAATCAGAAATTTTTCTCTGCAAGTTCTAATTTATAACAAAACAATATTTAAAACATTACCTGTGGAAAAATCTTTAATGATTTTTTAACAGTTGCAAAAGGAAAGCAATCTAAATTTTAAACAGATACATCTTATCAGTACATAAGGCAGCTGCAGGACTATACAGGCACGAGGGAGTTGTGTATTTCCTCTTTGTCAGAAGTTACCTATATTCCATGAATTTTACAGCAAAACCCCTGAAGATCAGAAATCTGCAAGCTGACGTTTCCAGCACCATAAAAAAATCCCTGTTTTCCTACAGAAGCAATTTCCATAACGCACTGAAATTCCGACTTAACGTATTTTAGCTCATAGTATTCACCAGCATTTTTTTACTGTCTACTGTTTTTTAGTACAATAAAAAGTACACACGACTTCCTCACTATTCACATATATGCAAAATCCTGCTTATTTCTACTGCAGTTTTAAAGCAGGAATTGAAAATCCAATTCACCGCCTGAAATTCTTTAACATCGCAGTTCACCATAAGCTGCAATTCCTTCTCAAGTTTCCTGGCTTGCTCCGTGTATCCCACACAGTATCTGGAACTCCCACAAAAATGTAATCACTAAATCAGCATATGGGGAAAACAGGTGTAGGCTCCTCCAGCACCTGTCACGGCTCGGATCCCGTCCCCCAGCCAATCAGCTGGACACCTAAATGGACTTGGCCATACAAGGGCCGCTGCTCGGCCTCTCAAGGTCAGAGCCTGTCATCCCTCTTCCAGCCCTTCCTAACAAGTCAGCCTGCCAGGCTGCTACACTTTGATATCAGCAGGGAAAATGTTAACGCTGTGTAATCTGGATTACACTTAACCCCTGCAGCCCACGGTGCTCTGGAAATAGAACCCAAACGTCTCCACGCGGCGCTGCCGGGGACACGATTACAGAGCTGCGCTGAGGCTCTGCAAAGGAAGGGCTCGCAGGGAACACACAGAGTGCAGCTCCTGGATAAACACACTGGAGCAACTGAAGTCTTGCAGCAAGGGAGTTTCATTAGAGCTCCTTTCAATAGTCTAAAGCAATTCAGTGAAAGCTTTTAAGTGTAATGCTGCCAGTTCACACCCTCCCCACACCCCCCCACAGGACGC